>AWOL01S0450231.1:0-16905 GCA_000715115.1 Nicotiana otophora
AGGTGTTATAAATTAATTAATTATGATGTTGGAGTATATTTTTATTGGTTTTCATGATTGTTTGAGTAGCTTTGGATCGACGGGCATCAGTTTGAGGTGTTAGAGTGACGATGGAGCCGGTTGTGGAATTTCAGAGCAAGGTAAGTCTCCTATCTAACCCTATGAGGGGGAATTTACCCTGTAGGTATTATATTCTTAAGTGCAACATGTTGTGGGAGCAACACACGTATGAGGTGACGAGTGTTCGTGCGTATGCTAGAATTCCTGATTATGTCCGGGTAGACATAGGTTCACGCCATGCTATAATTATACTATTTGAGTTATCTTTAATCATTTGACTCCTTTATTTCACGTTATGACTTGAGACTAGACTTGCGTAGGGTGATAGAATCGCTATTGTAGAGATGTAACAAGCTACTTGATAATCCGCAGAATAATTTGTGCTTCCCTTATGAATTTTTCCCGTGTTGTGCGTATTCATTGCAAAGTTTTCCTTAAATTTCATAACTCACGCGTATATTCGTGAGTGGGGTCAAGGACCCATTAAAACTTATTATTCTAATTGGATCGGGTCGTTCGCCTCGGTAGGATATTGTACCATACTCTTATGGGAGCGGGTCGTTCGCCTCGGCAGTAGAATAGATGCATCTATGGTTCGTGCCGCTCGACCCTCGGCAGTGTACACATTATTATGTGATCGGGTCATTTGCCTCGGTAGTATCATATTACTTATGGGATTGGTCCGTACGACCTAGGTATAATTGTGCGTTATATCGCTAGCAGTCCGAATATTCACGAGATTTTCCTTCGACTAATGCCTTGCATTTTATATGGTGTTTCTTATTCATTTGATATTGGCACTTGATATGTTTCCGAGTTGTTGAGATAGAATACGAGATTGAGAAGTTTATATAGTTAAATGAAACTTTAAAAGATTATGCTGGTTACCGTTTCATCCTACTATTACTGTTGTGCTTCATATCTGTTTAGGATTTATCATATTGCTTTATTGAACCTCTAGTAAGTGTTGGCGTCGACCCCTTGTCACTACTTCTCCGGGGTTAGGCTATATACTTACTGGATACGCGTTGATTTACGGACTCATGCTGTACTTGCTGCACTTATTCTGCATGTGTATATATATATATATATATATNGGTTGGCTTTTTGAAAGTTTAAGAATTTCTTAAGGTTGATTTGAAATGAATTATGGT
Source organism: Nicotiana otophora (assembly GCA_000715115.1). NCBI lineage: Eukaryota > Viridiplantae > Streptophyta > Magnoliopsida > Solanales > Solanaceae > Nicotiana > Nicotiana otophora. Next base: position 1,215 of record AWOL01S0450231.1, read on the forward strand.
GTTATCGATATCCGTTTGGAGTTCTGAGCCTTGGAATATGTTCGTATCGTGATTTATGGTTTGCACGCAAAATTTGGCGTCATTCCTGGATGTTAAAGCATAGTTCGGACGCGTTCGGCGAAGTTGGAACGTTTGAAAGTTTAAAAAAAGGTTCCGATCGTCGATTCATAGTTTTGATGTTGTTTGGCGTGATTTGAGGCTTCAACTAAGTTCGTATTGTGTTTGGGTTGTGTTGGTACGTTTGAATAGGGTCCCTGGGGCCTCGGGTTTGAAACGGATTGAAACTTGGAATTGAGGACATGCTGTTACTGGCGAAGTCTGGTATCATCGCACATGCAGAAGGAGTGGCCGCAGGTGCGGTCACTCAGGTGCGTAGGGGCCATCGCAGGTGCAATTTTGGTGGAAGGGACCTGGGAGCACAGGTGCGAGGAAAATTCCGCACATGCGAAGTCGCAGATGCAGAGAAATCACCGCAGAAGCGGAAAGAGCTGTGCAAGAATGGCGCATAAATGGGGAAGGGCTCCGCATGTGCGAGTGCACAGGAGCGAAGGTTGGACCGTAGAAGCGGTCGCGCAGGAGCAGACTTTGGTCCGTAGAAGCGGATTTTCTGGGCTTAGGGAGAACCGCACATGCGATGGATTTGTCCGCAGGTGCGGCTAGTGGTCTGCTGGTGCGAAAGTCGCTGGACAGTGGTGCTTTTAAATCTAGACTTAGCTCTCATTTTTCTAATATTTCTCTTGGTGGCTGAATTTGGGGAGTTGTTTTGAGGGGGTTTGCATTATACAATACAAGGTAAGTAATTTCCCACTTGTTGAAAGCTAAATATATGGTTTATATGTAGATTTAAGGATAAAAATTTATGAAAATAGTAGAATACCCCATAAGGGAATGTTTTCTACTCCCCCCAATCTTCACTTTATGCCATGCCAAAATAACCAACCCGCAATGAATAGGGAAGGTATAGTAATGCTATGAATGACCCAGCATCGAATACTGGTAATAATATATGATTTTCATTATGCAATACAAGGTAAGTAATTTTCCACTTGTTGAAAGCTAAATATATGGTTTGTATGTGGATTTAAGGATAAAAATTTATGAAAATTGTGAAATACCCCATAAGGGAATTTTTTCTACTCCCCCAATCTTCACTTTACGCCACGCCAAAATAACCAACCCACAATGAATAGGGAAGGTATAGTAATGCTATGCATGACCCAGTATCGAATACTGGTAATAATATCAGCAAAAAGTCGGGTACATCTGGGTTAGTGAAACTAGGTCCGCGTGTCAAAGAAAATCTCTGTTATTGAGTCCCTTCTAAGCAGGCTCGGGATATGGGCAGTGGCATCGCTGAGTTTCAATGATTCCATCATAGGCCCTTTCTCTACAACCTAGAGATCCTATAAGCTTTGGGGGAATTTTAGTAGGAAACCTAGAATTTTGTGTTTTTGGATTTTGACCACAAAATTGGACATGAAATTGGGAATAAATTACATATTTGAGTTTGTAATGTTATGTATAATGTTTATCTTCAAAAGCTTTCGGAATCCAGGCACGTGTGCCCGACGGTTGACTTTGTTGACTTTTCGAGCGGAGTTGGGAGGTGTTATAAATTAATTAATTATGATGTTGGAGTATATTTTTATTGGTTTTCATGATTGTTTGAGTAGCTTTGGATCGACGGGCATCAGTTTGAGGTGTTAGAGTGACGATGGAGCCGGTTGTGGAATTTCAGAGCAAGGTAAGTCTCCTATCTAACCCTATGAGGGGGAATTTACCCTGTAGGTATTATATTCTTAAGTGCAACATGTTGTGGGAGCAACACACGTATGAGGTGACGAGTGTTCGTGCGTATGCTAGAATTCCTGATTATGTCCGGGTAGACATAGGTTCACGCCATGCTATAATTATACTATTTGAGTTATCTTTAATCATTTAACTCCTTTATTTCACGTTATGACTTGAGACTAGACTTGCGTAGGGTGATAGAATCGCTATTGTAGAGATGTAACAAGCTACTTGATAATCCGCAGAATAATTTGTGCTTCCCTTATGAATTTCTCCCGTGTTGTGCGTATTCATTGCAAAGTTTTCCTTAAATTTCATAACTCACGCGTATATTCGTGAGTGGGGTCAAGGACCCATTAAAACTTATTATTCTAATTGGATCGGGTCGTTCGCCTCGGTAGGATATTGTACCATACTCTTATGGGAGCGGGTCGTTCGCCTCGGCAGTAGAATAGATGCATCTATGGTTCGTGCCGCTCGACCCTCGGCAGTGTACACATTATTATGTGATCGGGTCATTTGCCTCGGTAGTATCATATTACTTATGGGATTGGTCCGTACGACCTAGGTATAATTGTGCGTTATATCGCTAGCAGTCCGAATATTCACGAGATTTTCCTTCGACTAATGCCTTGCATTTTATATGGTGTTTCTTATTCATTTGATATTGGCACTTGATATGTTTCCGAGTTGTTGAGATAGAATACGAGATTGAGAAGTTTATATAGTTAATGAAACTTTAAAAGATTATGCTGGTTACCGTTTCATCCTACTATTACTGTTGTGCTTCATATCTGTTTAGGATTTATCATATTGCTTTATTGAACCTCTAGTAAGTGTTGGCGTCGACCCCTTGTCACTACTTCTCCGGGGTTAGGCTATATACTTACTGGATACGCGTTGATTTACGGACTCATGCTGTACTTGCTGCACTTATTCTGCATGTGTATATATATATATATATATATGTATGTCTGGTGGTCTTTTGGGCGTACGGGCGCGGCTGTTTCAGGGACTTTACGGTGAGCTGCATTCCATGTTACGATCCGCAGCACACAGAGTCTCCATCAGAGTCATTTATATCTCCTATCTAACTTGTATTCCAGACAAATATTGTATTATTATTGTACTCCCTAGTAGATGCTCATGCACTTATCACACTGGATTTTAGGAGTTCCTACTGGATATTCATTATTGTAGATCACGTAATTATTATCATTTCACCTTGTGATTTATATTTTATACGGAAGTTTTAAATAAAAATCATGGGTTTTCTGCGAGTACCAAGCCTTACTCTACTTATTAAATGGGATTTATGATTTCAAAAATAATAAAATGAGTGACTAAGTTGATTAAGCACCGTTGGCTTGCCTGACGGCGGCGTTAGGCGCCATCATGACCTGTAGTGGATTTTAGGTTATGATATGTTTTACCGTTACTTGAGATAGATTTACTATTATCGAACTGAAATTTCATGATTTGATGAAAACTGGAATGCCCTGTACTATTTTAAAAATAATTTGAAACGAGTATTTATTGGTGACAAAGACAAGTATAAATGGCAGGAGACTTTGAAAGATCCCGTAGCTAACGGCGGGTTCATTAGACCTCATGCACTTTGTATTTATAGATTACCGATTACAGTTATAGCCCTTGTTAGTGGGAAGGTAGAACTAACATACAATTATAGTTTTCCCTCGAGTAGGGACCTATATTTATATTTGACTCCTTTTACGAAGGGATCCACACACTTATACAAATTATATGATCCTTTCTTGAAAATCTCCCAAACATAAAGATTTCCTATGACACAGTGTTTATCGAGTTTATTACTGATTTATTAAATTGATTTATGTTACAGGAAATACATGAATAGACTGATTATATTTATCAATTTTGAAAGGGCATTCTTATGATATTTTATGTTGATATACTAGCATGTTTTCTGACTTGTCCCCAATTAATAACGGTTGTGGTTAAGTGTTATTACTCATTAAACTAGCGACTCACTCCCCGCTATTTTTTTNGTGATACAAATTATATGATCCTTTCTTGAAAACCTCCCAAACATAAAGATTTCCTATGACACAGTGTTTATCGAGTTTATTACAGATTTATTAAATTGATTTATGTTACAGGAAATACATGAATAGACTGATTATATTTATCAATTTTGAAAGGGCATTCTTATGATATTTTATGTTGATATACTAGCATGTTTTCTGACTTGTCCCCAATTAATAACGGTTGTGGTTAAGTGTTATTACTCATTAAACTAGCGACTCACTCCCCGCTATTTTTTTTACAGAGACAGTAGTTATCGCGAGCGAGAATTTCGTTAATTAGAGTATATGAGTTGATAGTCCTGATGAGCCCCACACTTGTTCACATGGGCGAAGAGTTTATTTATTGTTATCATCTTTCTTTTGAACTCTTAGAGTCTCTCCATTGTCATTTTTATTATTGTCATGAGTATTCATTCATTATATTAGATTAGTTACTACTATTGCACTTTCTTTTTGTATTTTTAGATGAGTTTCATATTATTATGTTGGTATGGTTGATAATGTTAGTGAAAACTCATTTTTTGTTAGTTGATGAAGATTATGACAGGTTTAGGTGAATATTGGTTGGTTGTTATTTGTTTATGAGACATGAATATTTTTGGATAGTCCTAAAATATGAGAAACTCTATCCTATTTTCTGTAAAATACCGATTAGAGTCCTAGGTTAATCCTAAATTGGGTCGTGACAAAGTTGGTATCAGAGCCCTAAGCTAATCCTATTACTAATGGAGCATGCGTCGATAGTACAATCTCAATTATGGTTATGTAGCCGGCCATTCCCATAATCGTGATTCTACGAAGGCGTGATAGAATGTGTCTTGTCTTTCTTTCTTATTCCTCTCTACGTGTATGGCGATTAGGGTCAAATAACTGAATCTGTTATTGTTATCATTTTCATGTATGATCGGACCGACCACCTGATAAAAGAATTTGACTAGAGGTTCAAAGACATCAAATACTGCCACTAGGCAGGCAACCGTCTCCCGACAAAGAAAAGCAACAGAAGTAGTAGAAAAGGCCAATAAAAAGGGCGTTGTTCCATTATGAGTGTCTTACCTCTAAGATGGGTAATATAGTCCATTCCTGAAGTTAGTATAAGTTCACTATTATACCAATAGTAGAGTGGCATCACAAAGGTGCTTACCTTCATGCAAGGGGAAATTGAGATCTCGATGGATACAATAGATAAGCAAGAGAAGAACGGGAAACAACAAAGGGCTCCAGAAGCCTTAAATATTTAGATTAAGTCTGGCACCGAGATAGTTTCTCTAATGTAGTTTCTAAAGTTGAAACCACAAAGTTTACCATTTTTGTTAATGTTGAGGATCCTTAGAGGTTCTTGTCGATGTGGAAATCCTTGAGGTATTATGAGCTCTAAGATGTTAAAACGAGAAGTCTGTGTCGCTAGCAACTTGCGGATTGGACAATATGACCAATACATGGTATGATAATGTACTGTCGAGAGCACGAATAGGAGTGCACAACTCATTTGAAAATGAGTTCACTAAATTATCTTGAAAAGTCAAAAGAGTGAATCTAGTAGTTAAGAGTGGCTTCAGAAGATGGAGGTACTAGCATATAAAATCAGATTTCTCAACTAGATAGATACACATCATCTCATATTTAAAGACTAACATAAGGAAATGCTTAACCTTCTAGACATGGTTGTAACCCCATATACGGATAATATGACCTATTTTGTTGTAGTTAAGCTTGTTAGAAAGATTGAAACATGGACATGATAGGAATACAACTAAAGTTTGATGGAAGAAGAACAAGAGTATGCAACGTTTCGACACGCATTTAAATACTCGTCAAAAAACTTTGGGATGTGAGATATTGAATGATATTTTTGGGTTGTTGCTTATGTGGGAGAATCTGAGTTAATTAAACATGTTTAACAAGCTAGTCTTCAAGTTGAGAATAAATATATCCTATTTGACTTGATATTACTTAATGTGGTCTATTTAACATATTGATGGGTACATACTTTTTATCTTCCTGCCAAGCTATACTCAATTGTTAGGAAAGATAGTTAAGTTTGAGATATCGAATTAGACCTGTTTTATTCTAAAAGGGGGTCAAGTTCCAAAGATTGGTGAAGTCATCTCTTTTATGAAGGCTCAACGATTACTAAAGAAAGATTATTTCGGTCTCTTGGCAATGATAAGGGACACAAGAGAGTAAACACTTAGTTTGGAAAAAGTACTCATGGTGAGATTCCTCCAATATATTTCCTCGAGAATTTACCAAGACTATCGCCAATACGAGAAATAGATTTCGGTGTTGATTTAGTACCTGACATGTAGCCCATAGTTATACCCCCATATAGTGTGGCACTAGTAGAATTGCTAGGGGTAAAAGAACAATTACTAGATTTATTAGATAAGAGTTTTTTTAAATCGAGTGTATTACCAATGGGTGCACCGATATTGTTTGTAAAGAAGAAAAACAATGACTCCATACAATGTGCATTAACTGCAAGTACTGAATAAGATAATAATACATAATTAATACCCATAATTTCATATAGAAGACCTGTTTAATTAGTTATAATGAGCTGCTCACTTTGTAAGGTTGCTCGTTGCTTCTGGTTATTATCAACTTAGAAACGGATAGGAAGATATTCCTAAGAAAACCTTCAAAACTCGGCACTGTATTATGCATTCTTACGATGCTGCAGACTGACGAATTTTCTAGCCGCACTCATGGACTTAATGATCAGGGTGTTCAAGTTGTTTCTGGATAGATATGTCGATGTATTTATAGATAATATTTTAGAATGTTTTAATACCTAAGAAGAAAATGAAGATCATTTGAGAATTGTGTTGCAACCACAGAAATCGACATATTGTTAAGTTCTCAAAAATAATTTTGGCTAGACTTAGTAGCATTCCTCAAGCATGTTGTATCAAGGAATGAGATTATGGAGGGTCCTAAGTAGACAAGCATTTCACCAATAGCCAAGACCCACTATTCCTATAGAGGATCGTAACTTCTTGAGTTAGGTAGACTACTTTAGGAGTTTGGTGCATGATTTCTCTAAAACGCTTCACTAACCAAGTTAATATAGAAGAACACGAAGTTTCAGTAGGCGGAGAAAAGTGTATAAATGCTTTCATAAGCTCAAGACATATTTGATCAACACACCGGTGTAAGCATTACCACCAGATTTCAGAGAGATTTGAATATTGGGTAATGATGGTGACTGGAACTACTCAAGCACTATAATTGTACTATTCTCCATCATCCTCGAAAAATATTTGTTGTGGCTGATGCGTTGAGTAAAATATTCATGAACAATTATGAAAAATTCAGAGGCATTGTTGGCTTATATTCAATCCAAGTTTTTATTATTTGTGCACATAAAGGATACTCAATACGAGGATGAGCGATTGCTCTAAGTACATGAGATTAGGCCCTAACTGGTGCAAGGATATGACTTTTAATAGTGATGGTTTTTTCTGACTAGGTAATCAATTAATAGTAGCAAGCATATATGGGTTGAGATATGCTATACGTGATGAAGCTCACAACTCTAGATATACTATAGATTTCAGGTCCATAAGATACACCACGACTTGAAGAAAATTGGATTGGTTGGAAAAAAAAGAAGAAAGAATTCGTTAACTTTGTTTCTAACTATTTAATAGTTAGCATGTTAAGTCAAGCACTTGCGACTCGCATGCCCACTACAATAACTCGAGATTCTGAAGTGAAATACAATAGAATTATAATACCTTATATGACGGAATTACTCAAACCATTAGAGGCATGATTATGTGTGGGAAAATTGTAAATTGGCTTACAAAGTAGGCACATTTCTTGCTAGTCAAAACTCCTTATAATGAGGAAAAATATGCATATATATACATGGATAGAAAATTGTCCGACTCAATAGGGTTCTATTGTCTATCATCTCTGATAGAGGATCACATCTCTGATAGAAAATCTTTTCAAGCTGTGTTGTGTACACGACTAGATCTTAGTATCGACTTTTATTCGTAGACAAACGGACAAATATAATAGGTCAATTCTGAATGATATGAGGAATGTGACATCTCTATATCTACATGTCAATGTACATGTTGTATGTGATGCACCTCTGTGAAAAACCTCGCCCACTCATAAATCTCAAAAATATAATCTCATCTCAGTACTGTATATGGCCAATCCAGCCCAGGGAAGATCCATCTCGTATATATGTACATCAACTGGCAATCAGTCAATCAGTATTGTATAAGGCCAATCCAGTAAGGGGAAGATCCATCTCCAAATATAAATGATTCAGACAAGCGACATGTCGAGGGAAGATCCATCCCTCAATATAATGAAACCGCGCTTATTGTGGGGGGTGTAGACTCCGGAGGGGATCCTTCAGCCCAAGCGCTTTAATAGCCAGATCCAGGCATAAATAAATAAAATATACTGTGGCGTGCAGCCCGATCCCATAAATATCACTAAAAATCTCCAGTCTCTCGGACTCTCAATGACATGAAAATCAACCCGACATGATGATATGATATACCAATGAATGACAATAGAGACTGAGATATGATATGCGAATGATGAATGTGACTGAGTACAAAATTAAAATTCAATCAAAGAATTTAATAGCAACACCCCATGTGGGTCTCAAAACATCAGCACGTAGCCTAAACATGATATTTAACACGAGTCTCATCTCAATTTCCTCTAACACTTGGAGGATATGCGGTTAATGACATGATTCTCTAATTATACAACTCCACGGAATTAATTTAAGTCTCAATTTCTATGGTGCACGCCCACAGGCCCAGTCACCTAGCATGAGCGTCACCTACATACAATTTACATAACATGAAATTCAGGGATTTATACCCTCAGAACCAAGTTTAGAAGTATTACTTACCTCAAACCGTGTAATTCATTATTCCAATATGCCTTTGCCTCGTGAATCGACCTCCGAACGCCTTGAATCTAGTCACAACTAATTCGATTTAGTCAATGCAAATTATAGGAATTAATTCCATATGAAAATACTAAATTTCTAATAAAAATCTGAAATTCTACTCAAAAATCGCCAGTGGGGCCCATGTCTCGAAACCTGACAAAAGTTACNGAAACCGCGCTTATTGTGGGGGGTGTAGACTCCGGAGGGGATCCTTCAGCCCAAGCGCTTTAATAGCCAGATCCAGGCATAAATAAATAAAACATACTGTGGCGTGCAGCCCGATCCCATAAATATCACTAAAAATCTCCAGTCTCTCGGACTCTCAATGACATGAAAATNAACGAGTATTTATTGGTGACAAAGACAAGTATAAATGGCAGGAGACTTTGAAAGATCCCGTAGCTAACGGCGGGTTCATTAGACCTCATGCACTTTGTATTTATAGATTACCGATTACAGTTATAGCCCTTGTTAGTGGGAAGGTAGAACTAACATACAATTATAGTTTTCCCTCGAGTAGGGACCTATATTTATATTTGACTCCTTTTACGAAGGGATCCACACACTTATACAAATTATATGATCCTTTCTTGAAAATCTCCCAAACATAAAGATTTCCTATGACACAGTGTTTATCGAGTTTATTACTGATTTATTAAATTGATTTATGTTACAGGAAATACATGAATAGACTGATTATATTTATCAATTTTGAAAGGGCATTCTTATGATATTTTATGTTGATATACTAGCATGTTTTCTGACTTGTCCCCAATTAATAACGGTTGTGGTTAAGTGTTATTACTCATTAAACTAGCGACTCACTCCCCGCTATTTTTTTTACAGAGACAGTAGTTATCGCGAGCGAGAATTTCGTTAATTAGAGTATATGAGTTGATAGTCCTGATGAGCCCCACACTTGTTCACATGGGCGAAGAGTTTATTTATTGTTATCATCTTTCTTTTGAACTCTTAGAGTCTCTCCATTGTCATTTTTATTATTGTCATGAGTATTCATTCATTATATTAGATTAGTTACTACTATTGCACTTTCTTTTTGTATTTTTAGATGAGTTTCATATTATTATGTTGGTATGGTTGATAATGTTAGTGAAAACTCATTTTTTGTTAGTTGATGAAGATTATGACAGGTTTAGGTGAATATTGGTTGGTTGTTATTTGTTTATGAGACATGAATATTTTTGGATAGTCCTAAAATATGAGAAACTCTATCCTATTTTCTGTAAAATACCGATTAGAGTCCTAGGTTAATCCTAAATTGGGTCGTGACAAAGTTGGTATCAGAGCCCTAAGCTAATCCTATTACTAATGGAGCATGCGTCGATAGTACAATCTCAATTATGGTTATGTAGCCGGCCATTCCCATAATCGTGATTCTACGAAGGCGTGATAGAATGTGTCTTGTCTTTCTTTCTTATTCCTCTCTACGTGTATGGCGATTAGGGTCAAATAACTGAATCTGTTATTGTTATCATTTTCATGTATGATCGGACCGACCACCTGATAAAAAAATTTGACTAGAGGTTCAAAGACATCAAATACTGCCACTAGGCAGGCAACCGTCTCCCGACAAAGAAAAGCAACAGAAGTAGTAGAAAAGGCCAATAAAAAGGGCGTTGTTCCATTATGAGTGTCTTACCTCTAAGATGGGTAATATAGTCCATTCCTGAAGTTAGTATAAGTTCACTATTATACCAATAGTAGAGTGGCATCACAAAGGTGCTTACCTTCATGCAAGGGGAAATTGAGATCTCGATGGATACAATAGATAAGCAAGAGAAGAACGGGAAACAACAAAGGGCTCCAGAAGCCTTAAATATTTAGATTAAGTCTGGCACCGAGATAGTTTCTCTAATGTAGTTTCTAAAGTTGAAACCACAAAGTTTACCATTTTTGTTAATGTTGAGGATCCTTAGAGGTTCTTGTCGATGTGGAAATCCTTGAGGTATTATGAGCTCTAAGATGTTAAAACGAGAAGTCTGTGTCGCTAGCAACTTGCGGATTGGACAATATGACCAATACATGGTATGATAATGTACTGTCGAGAGCACGAATAGGAGTGCACAACTCATTTGAAAATGAGTTCACTAAATTATCTTGAAAAGTCAAAAGAGTGAATCTAGTAGTTAAGAGTGGCTTCAGAAGATGGAGGTACTAGCATATAAAATCAGATTTCTCAACTAGATAGATACACATCATCTCATATTTAAAGACTAACATAAGGAAATGCTTAACCTTCTAGACATGGTTGTAACCCCATATACGGATAATATGACCTATTTTGTTGTAGTTAAGCTTGTTAGAAAGATTGAAACATGGACATGATAGGAATACAACTAAAGTTTGATGGAAGAAGAACAAGAGTATGCAACGTTTCGACACGCATTTAAATACTCGTCAAAAAACTTTGGGATGTGAGATATTGAATGATATTTTTGGGTTGTTGCTTATGTGGGAGAATCTGAGTTAATTAAACATGTTTAACAAGCTAGTCTTCAAGTTGAGAATAAAGATATCCTATTTGACTTGATATTACTTAATGTGGTCTATTTAACATATTGATGGGTACATACTTTTTATCTTCCTGCCAAGCTATACTCAATTGTTAGGAAAGATAGTTAAGTTTGAGATATCGAATTAGACCTGTTTTATTCTAAAAGGGGGTCAAGTTCCAAAGATTGGTGAAGTCATCTCTTTTATGAAGGCTCAACGATTACTAAAGAAAGATTATTTCGGTCTCTTGGCAATGATAAGGGACACAAGAGAGTAAACACTTAGTTTGGAAAAAGTACTCATGGTGAGATTCCTCCAATATATTTCCTCGAGAATTTACCAAGACTATCGCCAATACGAGAAATAGATTTCGGTGTTGATTTAGTACCTGACATGTAGCCCATAGTTATACCCCCATATAGTGTGGCACTAGTAGAATTGCTAGGGGTAAAAGAACAATTACTAGATTTATTAGATAAGAGTTTTTTTAAATCGAGTGTATTACCAATGGGTGCACCGATATTGTTTGTAAAGAAGAAAAACAATGACTCCATACAATGTGCATTAACTGCAAGTACTGAATAAGATAATAATACATAATTAATACCCATAATTTCATATAGAAGACCTGTTTAATTAGTTATAATGAGCTGCTCACTTTGTAAGGTTGCTCGTTGCTTCTGGTTATTATCAACTTAGAAACGGATAGGAAGATATTCCTAAGAAAACCTTCAAAACTCGGCACTGTATTATGCATTCTTACGATGCTGCAGACTGACGAATTTTCTAGCCGCACTCATGGACTTAATGATCAGGGTGTTCAAGTTGTTTCTGGATAGATATGTCGATGTATTTATAGATAATATTTTAGAATGTTTTAATACCTAAGAAGAAAATGAAGATCATTTGAGAATTGTGTTGCAACCACAGAAATCGACATATTGTTAAGTTCTCAAAAATAATTTTGGCTAGACTTAGTAGCATTCCTCAAGCATGTTGTATCAAGGAATGAGATTATGGAGGGTCCTAAGTAGACAAGCATTTCACCAATAGCCAAGACCCACTATTCCTATAGAGGATCGTAACTTCTTGAGTTAGGTAGACTACTTTAGGAGTTTGGTGCATGATTTCTCTAAAACGCTTCACTAACCAAGTTAATATAGAAGAACACGAAGTTTCAGTAGGCGGAGAAAAGTGTATAAATGCTTTCATAAGCTCAAGACATATTTGATCAACACACCGGTGTAAGCATTACCACCAGATTTCAGAGAGATTTGAATATTGGGTAATGATGGTGACTGGAACTACTCAAGCACTATAATTGTACTATTCTCCATCATCCTCGAAAAATATTTGTTGTGGCTGATGCGTTGAGTAAAATATTCATGAACAATTATGAAAAATTCAGAGGCATTGTTGGCTTATATTCAATCCAAGTTTTTATTATTTGTGCACATAAAGGATACTCAATACGAGGATGAGCGATTGCTCTAAGTACATGAGATTAGGCCCTAACTGGTGCAAGGATATGACTTTTAATAGTGATGGTTTTTTCTGACTAGGTAATCAATTAATAGTAGCAAGCATATATGGGTTGAGATATGCTATACGTGATGAAGCTCACAACTCTAGATATACTATAGATTTCAGGTCCATAAGATACACCACGACTTGAAGAAAATTGGATTGGTTGGAAAAAAAAGAAGAAAGAATTCGTTAACTTTGTTTCTAACTATTTAATAGTTAGCATGTTAAGTCAAGCACTTGCGACTCGCATGCCCACTACAATAACTCGAGATTCTGAAGTGAAATACAATAGAATTATAATACCTTATATGACGGAATTACTCAAACCATTAGAGGCATGATTATGTGTGGGAAAATTGTAAATTGGCTTACAAAGTAGGCACATTTCTTGCTAGTCAAAACTCCTTATAATGAGGAAAAATATGCATATATATACATGGATAGAAAATTGTCCGACTCAATAGGGTTCTATTGTCTATCATCTCTGATAGAGGATCACATCTCTGATAGAAAATCTTTTCAAGCTGTGTTGTGTACACGACTAGATCTTAGTATCGACTTTTATTCGTAGACAAACGGACAAATATAATAGGTCAATTCTGAATGATATGAGGAATGTGACATCTCTATATCTACATGTCAATGTACATGTTGTATGTGATGCACCTCTGTGAAAAACCTCGCCCACTCATAAATCTCAAAAATATAATCTCATCTCAGTACTGTATATGGCCAATCCAGCCCAGGGAAGATCCATCTCGTATATATGTACATCAACTGGCAATCAGTCAATCAGTATTGTATAAGGCCAATCCAGTAAGGGGAAGATCCATCTCCAAATATAAATGATTCAGACAAGCGACATGTCGAGGGAAGATCCATCCCTCAATATAATGAAACCGCGCTTATTGTGGGGGGTGTAGACTCCGGAGGGGATCCTTCAGCCCAAGCGCTTTAATAGCCAGATCCAGGCATAAATAAATAAAACATACTGTGGCGTGCAGCCCGATCCCATAAATATCACTAAAAATCTCCAGTCTCTCGGACTCTCAATGACATGAAAATCAACCCGACATGATGATATGATATACCAATGAATGACAATAGAGACTGAGATATGATATGCGAATGATGAATGTGACTGAGTACAAAATTAAAATTCAATCAAAGAATTTAATAGCAACACCCCATGTGGGTCTCAAAACATCAGCACGTAGCCTAAACATGATATTTAACACGAGTCTCATCTCAATTTCCTCTAACACTTGGAGGATATGCGGTTAATGACATGATTCTCTAATTATACAACTCCACGGAATTAATTTAAGTCTCAATTTCTATGGTGCACGCCCACAGGCCCAGTCACCTAGCATGAGCGTCACCTACATACAATTTACATAACATGAAATTCAGGGATTTATACCCTCAGAACCAAGTTTAGAAGTATTACTTACCTCAAACCGTGTAATTCATTATTCCAATATGCCTTTGCCTCGTGAATCGACCTCCGAACGCCTTGAATCTAGTCACAACTAATTCGATTTAGTCAATGCAAATTATAGGAATTAATTCCATATGAAAATACTAAATTTCTAATAAAAATCTGAAATTCTACTCAAAAATCGCCAGTGGGGCCCATGTCTCGAAACCTGACAAAAGTTACAAAATATGAACGCCCATTCAACCACGAATCCAACCATACTAAATTTACCAAATTCCGACATCAACTCGACCTTCAAATCCTAAAATTTTATTTTGAAATCACTAAGCCCAAATCCTCGAATTACACCTAAAAACACGTAATCTACTCGGAATAATCGATGATAATTCAATATTATTGACTAACAATGATCATAAGTGACTTACCTCAAGATGTTTCGTGAATTCTCTCTGACAAATCTCCCCAACTCGTGTTTGAAATGTCCAAAAATGAGAAAATCTCGAACCCTTATGTTTTTGCACACTGCCCAGAGGTTCCATTTCTGCGGAAAATTAAACCGCATCTGCGGTTCTGCTTTTGCGGTGAAGCTACCGCTTCTGCGGACTCACTTCTGCAGTCCAATCCTTCCTTAGCCCAGGCCGCATCTGCGACCATTATGTCTCTTCAGCGGTCGCGCTTCTGTGAGGATTTAACCGCTTCTACGCACCTCACGCTTCTACGATGCCAGGCTCGCTTCTGCGAGCTCGCACTTGCAAGCTCACACATGCGAGATAAGTTTTGCAGGTGCGATTGCATCAGTAGGCAGCAAGTCTCAACTTGTTCTAAGTCTAAAATTTGATCCATTAACCATCCGAAACTCACCCGAGGCCTCTAGGACCTCAACCAATTATACCAATAAGTCCCAAAATATCATACGAACTTAGTCGAGGCCTTAAATCACATCAAACAACGTTAGAAACACGAATCATACTCCAATTCAAGCTTAATAAAACTAAGAAATTCAAACTTCTACATTCGATCCCGAAACCTGTCAAATCAAGTTCGATTGACCTCAAATTTGCACACAAGTCATAAATGACATTACAGACCTATGAAAATTTTCAAAACTGGATTCCGACCCCGATATCAATAAGTCAACTCCCCCATCAAACTTCCAAACTTAAACTTCCTATTTTAGCCATTTCAAGCCTTATTGAACTNGTGAGGATTTAACCGCTTCTACGCACCTCACGCTTCTACGATGCCAGGCTCGCTTCTGCGAGCTCGCACTTGCAAGCTCACACATGCGAGATAAGTTTTGCAGGTGCGATTGCATCAGTAGGCAGCAAGTCTCAACTTGTTCTAAGTCTAAAATTTGATCCATTAACCATCCGAAACTCACCCGAGGCCTCTAGGACCTCAACCAATTATACCAATAAG
>AWOL01S0450725.1:4157-20583 GCA_000715115.1 Nicotiana otophora
TCTTATAAATAAAATCTTTCGAATATAATTCTTTCAAATAAAAAAAACCTTTCGAATATAATTCTTTTAAATAAAACCTTTCGAATATAATTCTTTCAAACAAAAACCTTTCGAATGAGATCTTTCGAATATAGTTTCTTTCAAGTAAAATCCTTCGGATATAATTCCTTTCAAGTAAAATCCTTCGAATATGATTTCCTTCAAGGAAAATCACCGGTTAACACCTCACTTCATAATACTAAATATCTCGGATCATAGCCCACTTTCATATTTAAGTGCACTTCGTTCCCAGATTTCTATCATAACCGTACGGGCAATTCACAAGATAGAAGATATAATAATTTAATGATATGACTGAGGAGTGAACGACGAAAAATTTACAGAAAAGTAGCAACACAACAAATAGAGGTAAACAACAGGGGCGCTCCCGAGGTACCGCCTCGTAAACCCAAATATAAATGCTCAACAGGTGGATCTCCCGAGGTACCGCCTCGTAGTCCCAAAATAAATATGCAACAACAAAGATGAAAAAATAACTCAGCAAGAACAACCTCTTCTTTAATCCAGTAATTTCTGATAACTATATTAACGTCTCCATTTAAACTTATTTACTAATTATTTGCAGATGAAAAATCCAAACTGTAATTATTTCCAGAAAATGTCAACTCAACCAGCACACAAAATCCACATAAGGATCAAAGTAGCAATCACACCAAATTATCATATAAAACAAGATCGACAAACAAAGCACTAGGCATGACAAATAAGGATTTAATAATTGCCAGCAAATTTTCAATTTAATACTTAAGAATTCCTATGACTTTAAACCAATACAATTTGCATATATAAGCTACAGTACATACTCGTCAGCTCGCGTATATGGATTTCACATTATACCAATGGCACATACGACTCAATGCCTACAGAAAATTCCCCCACACAAGGTTAGGCAAGATACTTACCTTTTTGAAGTTAGGCCGATATTTCAATATAACTTTATTTCTTGAATTGACCTCCGGACAACTTAAATCTATCCAAATTAATTTTATAATTTCATTAAAATTCATCAAAAATAATTTCGGATAATAAAACATCGACTTAAAATTTTATATTAAAAAGTCAACCAAAAGTCAATGCGGGGTCCGCCTCTCAGAAACCCGAAAAATATTTTACGAAATACGAACACCCATTCCGATACGAGTCCAACCATACCAATTTTATCAAATTTCGATAACAACTCAACCTCCAAATCTTAAATTTCCTTTTTAAAAAAGTTTTACAAAAATCTCAATTTCCTCCATTAACACTCGAATTAAACGATGCATATAACCATAGATTCATGAAATATAATCACTTTCGGATATAGAATACTTACCCCAACGAAGCTTGTGAATAAATTCTCAAAATCGCCCAAAAACCGAGCTCCAAAAAAACCAATCGAAAATGAAGAAATGACAGATTTTCAATCCTTAGGTTTCTGCCCAGGTTCGCATTTGCGGATAAAAACTTTGCATTTGTGAATGAACAGTAAATCCAATGTACAATGTTTGCAATTGCGATGAACAGTGTTCGCAATTACGAATGAGCAGTGCTATACCAGAAATCAGCAAAAACCAAACTTCTCCGAAATGATCCGAAACCACCCCAAAACTCATCCGGAACCTCCCGGACACAAACAATTTATGAATTTCGATCATAAAATACGCTACGGACCTGCTCGCGCACTCAAAACACTGAAAAGAGGTCGTCTTGACCCGATATTGACCATGGTCAAACTCCAAATTTCTTAACTTTACTAATCTTTTAACCAATGATCCAAAAATACAACCAAGCCCCTCGGGACCCCGTTAAATCATACCAACAAGTCCCCAAACATGATATAAACTTAGTCGATGCTTCAAATAATATTAAACAATGCCGAAACAACGAATAGCACCTCGAATCGAATTATGAGTTATGAAAATTTCAAATTCTATAATTTGCGCCGAAGCGTACCAAATCAATCCGGAATGACTAGCACACAAGTCATAAATGACATAATGGAGCTGTTCCAATTTTCGAAATCGAATTTTGACCCCGATATCAATAAAGTCAACTCCCGATCAAACTTTCTAAAAATCATTCATTTTCCAACTTTCGCCAAAATGCGTCAAATTGTCCTACGGACTCTCAAATCCAAATCCGGACTTTCACCATACGAAGCTATTGACATCATCAAAATCTCATTCCGGAGTCGTTTGCCCAAAAGTCAAACTCCATCAACTTTTTTCATTTAAGCTTCAAAAATAAGGATTGTTCTTCCAATTTAATTTCGAACCTTCCAGAACTAAACTTGACCGCACATGCAAGTCATAATATATATTATGAAACTGCTCAAGGACCTTAAGTCACTGAATGAAACGTTAATTCTCAAAATGACAAGTCGGGTCGTTACACCTTGGTTTGTAATAATTCGAGCAATAATCATTCGACATTAGAAACTTATTTTTCAAGACAGCCCAAACATGTGGGCATGGTAGCTCGTCCACTTGGAACCACCCACAACTGCAATTTTTCTTTTGAAGGCAAATAGTGTAATGCCTTTCTTCATCATTCACCATGTGTAAGTGTTCAGTCTATGGTACAACCTACATTAAATGGAGAAACATAAGTTTTGGACATATGTACAAAATATGTATTTGTCCATGAATACATGAAGTACATATATTATGCATGAATACATGATATAAACATTGAAATATACTGAATACGAACACTGAAATAAACATAATATAAACAGTGAATACATTTAAATTTAAAATAGAGTGAATGCAGTAAAATACACTGAATACAAATAAAAATTCAGTGAATTACACCAATGAAATATACTGAATACAGTAGTAATAACATAAAATAGGAATAACTAAAATACTGTTAATACAAATACAATTGAATACACTGAATATAAAATAGTGAATATAGTGAATACAAACATTGAATATAATGAATGCAACAGTAGAAAACAGATATTGAAACACACTGAAGAATTAATTTTGTTGAGTTATATTAGAAGTGTATCACGTTAATTGATCCTCTTTCCGTTATTAGACAACTGGACAGACCTATTTTTAAGATGATTGCCGTTACTGTAACGAGCCGACCGGTTGTTTTGAGTATATTAGCCCTGAACCCCTATTTATTGATCCCTCTATCTCATTTTGTGGTTGCTTGACTCGCCGGGGTGCTTGGTGTCGAGTTCGGGAGAGTTTCGGAGTGGAATGAGACACATAATCCATAAATTGGAAGTTTAAGTCATGGAAGTCGACCGTAGTTGGAATTGTGTGAAGACGACTCCGAAATGGAGTTTTGATGGTTCCAGTAGCTCCGTAGGGTGATTTTGGTCTTAAGAGTGTGTCCGGATGTTGAGTTGGAGGTCTGTAGGTCACTTCGGCGTTAATTGGCGAAAGTTGGAAAAGTTGGATGTCACGACCCTAGTTTCCCTCCGTAGGATGTCGTGACGGCACCTCGTCTCTAATACTAGGTAAGCCTAACAATTACTAAATTAATAGAAGAAATCAACTATCAAACGAAGAATATGAGATAAAAATCTAATACACAATTTCAATTCCCAAAACCGGTAGTACAAGTCATAAGCTCTACTGAGTTTGCTACAAAAAAAACCTTTAAATACAACTGTTTTGAAATAAAGATGAACAATGCAAGTACAATAATAGAAGGTGACTCCGAGGCCTGTGAACGCAATAACAGGTTTTCCTTGATTCTCCATAGCATGATCCGAACAGCTACTGTACGATCGACAAACTCCGAATTTCCTGGATATGCACAAAAATATGCAGAAGTATAGTATGAGTACACCACAGTGGTACCCAGTAAGTATCAAGACTAACTTCAGTGGAGTAGTGACGAGGGACAGTCAAAACACCTATTGGACTAGATAACCTGAGCAAGTATAGGTATAGAACTAACAGAGTATAATATCTCTACAGAACTGCTCATAATGACAACAATAATACGGTACTTGCAATAGGAAATAGAAGCAACAATTTACAGCGAGACACCCCAAGTAATAACACAATAGAGTAAGTTGAACACAGTTTAAATCTGGTAAAAAACAAATAAGGAAAGACAAGTAGCAACCTGATAGGAATAACCACTTTCGCACCAGGTTTATTCAAAAATACCCACGAGGTACCAAACCTCAAAACTCATACAATTCACGGGTCTCATTTCATGAACTCAAATCACTTAACATCTTGTGCCCTCATTTCAACTGATAACTGCACGGACGACTCACGTGCCAATAGAACAATCCTCATATATAAGACAAGTAGACGGAGTACGTACAAATGATTGGTAGCATCAGTGTTCCTCTTCTTAAACCGCTAGGGGTGATAAAGTACGTGTACGCTTGTGCAAGTGTTCTACCACAACTCAAGTCACAAGTAAAAGTAGAGATAAGGAATGACACATAAGAAATGATCACCACGAATTGTACACGGTATAACTCACACAAGGTGGACACACCACTACACAAATAACAACAATAACACTGCCCCCAGGCCATCACAAATGAATCCCCGACATAGCCCACCTTGTCTTGCCACGTACGCAATAATAAAGTAAATGCCCGCTTTGTCTCACCGCACGCGCATAATAATATTCCCACCTTGTCTCGCCACATGCATAAACCCACATATATAGCTCACCTTATCATGTCGCATGTGCAAATATAAATAGTAACAATAGCATGGCAGAAACCTCGTGCAAACACCCGAACAAAACCTCCCAACCATACCACGTGTCAAAAATACAACATCACAATAGAATGACTTTCACAACATGTGACCATATTCCACAACATTTCATCTAAACAATATCAATACCACAACTGCGCATAGCCCTCGGCTCAANATAGGAATAACTAAAATACTGTTAATACAAATACAATTGAATACACTGAATATAAAAGAGTGAATATAGTGAATACAAACATTGAATATAATGAATGCAAAAGTAGAAAACAAATATTGAAACACACTGAAGAATTAATTTTGTTGAGTTATATTAGAAGTGTATCACGTTAATTGATCCTCTTTTCGTTATTAGACAACTGGACAGACCTATTTTTAAGGTGATTGTCGTTACTGTAACGACCCGACCAATTGTTTTGAGTACATTAGCCCTGAACCCCTATTTATTGATCCCTCTATCTCATTTTGTGGTTGCTTGACTCGCCGGGGTGCTTGGTGTCGAGTTCGGGAGAGTTTCGGAGTGGAATGGGACACATAATCTATAAATTGGAAGTTTAAGTCATGGAAGTCGACCGTAGTTAGAATTGTGTGAAGACGACTCCGAAATAGAGTTTTGATGGTTCCAGTAGCTCCATAGGGTGATTTTGGTCTTAAAAGTGTGTCCGGATGTTGAGTTGGAGGTCTGTAGGTCACTTCGGCGTTAATTGGCGAAAGTTGGAAAAGTTGGATGTCACAACCCTAGTTTCCCTCCATAGGATGTCGTGATGGCACCTAGTCTCTAAGACTAGGTAAGCCTAACAATTACTAAATTAATAGAAGAAATCAACCATCAAACGAAGAATATGAGATAAAAATCTAATACACAATTTTAATTCCCAAAACTGGTAGTACAAGTCATAAGCTCTACTGAGTTTGCTACCAAAAAACCTCTAAATACAACTGTTTTGAAATAAAGATGAACAATGCAAGTACAATAACAGAAGGTGACTCCGAGGCCTGTGAACGCAACAACAGGTTTTCCTTGATTCTCCATAGCATGATCCGAACAGCTACTGTACGATCGACAAACTCCGAATTTCCTGGATATGCACAAAAATGTGCAGAAGTATAGTATGAGTACACCGCTGTGGTACCCAGTAAGTATCAAGACTAACCTCAGTGGAGTAGTGACGAGGGACAGTCAAAACACCTATTGGACTAGATAACCGGAGCAAGTATAGGTATAGAACTAACAGAGTATAATATCTCTACAGAACTGCGCATAATGACAACAATAATACGGTACTTGCAATAGGAAATAGAAGCAACAATTTACAGCGAGACACCCCAAGTAATAACATAATAGAGTAAGTTGAACACAGTTTAAATCTGGTAAAAAACAAATAAGGAAAGACAAGTAGCAACCTGATAGGAATAACCACTTTCGCACCAGGTTTATTCAAAAATACCCACGAGGTACCAAACCTCAAAACTCATACAATTCACGGGTCTCATTTCATGAACTCAAATCACTTAACATCTTGTGCCCTCATTTCAACTGATAACTGCACGGACGACTCACGTNAATCGCACCTCGAATCGAATTATGAGTTATGAAAATTTCAAATTCTATAATTTGCGCCGAAGCGTACCAAATCAATCCGGAATGACTAGCACACAAGTCATAAATGACATAATGGAGCTGTTTCAATTTTTGGAATCGAATTTTGACCCCGATATCAATAAAGTCAACTCCCGGTCAAACTTTCTAAAAATCATTCATTTTCCAACTTTCGCCAAAATGCGTCAAATTGTCCTACGGACTCTCAAATCCAAATTCGGACTTTCACCATACGAAGCTATTGACATCATCAAAATCCCATTCCGGAGTCGTTTGCCCAAAAGTCAAACTCCGTCAACTTTTTTCATTTAAGCTTCAAAAATAAGGATTGTTCTTCCAATTTAATTTCGAACCTTCCAGAACTAAACTTGACCGCACATGCAAGTCATAATATATATTACGAAATTGCTCGGGGACCTTAAGTCGCTGAATGAAACGTTAATTCTCAAAATGACAAATCGGGTCGTTACACCTTGGTTTGTAATAATTCGAGCAATAATCATTCGGCATTAGAAACTTATTTTTCAAGACAGCCCAAACATGTGGGCATGGTAGCTCGTCCACTTGGAACCACCCACAACTGCAATTTTTCTTTTGAAGGCAAACAATGTAATGCCTTTCTTCATCATTCACCATGTGCAAGTGTTCAGTCTATGGTACAACCTACATTAAATGGAGAAACATAAGTTTTGGACATATGTACAAAATATGTATTTGTCCATGAATACATGAAGTACATATATTATGCATGAATACATGATATAAACATTGAAATATACTGAATACGAACACTGAAATAAACATAATATAAACAGTGAATACATTTAAATTTAAAATAGAGTGAATGCAGTAAAATACACTGAATACAAATAAAAATTCAGTGAATTACACCAATGAAATATACTGAATACAGTAGTAATAACATAAATTAGGAATAACTAAAATACTGTTAATACAAATACAATTGAATACACTGAATATAAAATAGTGAATATAGTGAATACAAACATTGAATATAATGAATGCAACAGTAGAAAACAGATATTGAAACACACTGAAGAATTAATTTTGTTGAGTTATATTAGAAGTGTATCACGTTAATTGATCCTCTTTCCGTTATTAGACAACTGGACAGACCTATTTTTAAGATGATTGCCGTTACTGTAACGAGCCGACCGGTTGTTTTGAGTATATTAGCCCTGAACCCCTATTTATTGATCCCTCTATCTCATTTTGTGGTTGCTTGACTCGCCGGGGTGCTTGGTGTCGAGTTCGGGAGAGTTTCGGAGTGGAATGAGACACATAATCCATAAATTGGAAGTTTAAGTCATGGAAGTCGACCGTAGTTGGAATTGTGTGAAGACGACTCCGAAATGGAGTTTTGATGGTTCCAGTAGCTCCGTAGGGTGATTTTGGTCTTAAGAGTGTGTCCGGATGTTGAGTTGGAGGTCTGTAGGTCACTTCGGCGTTAATTGGCGAAAGTTGGAAAAGTTGGATGTCACGACCCTAGTTTCCCTCCGTAGGATGTCGTGACGGCACCTCGTCTCTAATACTAGGTAAGCCTAACAATTACTAAATTAATAGAAGAAATCAACTATCAAACGAAGAATATGAGATAAAAATCTAATACACAATTTCAATTCCCAAAACCGGTAGTACAAGTCATAAGCTCTACTGAGTTTGCTACAAAAAAAACCTTTAAATACAACTGTTTTGAAATAAAGATGAACAATGCAAGTACAATAATAGAAGGTGACTCCGAGGCCTGTGAACGCAATAACAGGTTTTCCTTGATTCTCCATAGCATGATCCGAACAGCTACTGTACGATCGACAAACTCCGAATTTCCTGGATATGCACAAAAATGTGCAGAAGTATAGTATGAGTACACCGCTGTGGTACCCAGTAAGTATCAAGACTAACTTCAGTGGAGTAGTGACGAGGGACAGTCAAAACACCTATTGGACTAGATAACCGGAGCAAGTATAGGTATAGAACTAACAGAGTATAATATCTCTACAGAACTGCGCATAATGACAACAATAATACGGTACTTGCAATAGGAAATAGAAGCAACAATTTACAGCGAGACACCCCAAGTAATAACATAATAGAGTAAGTTGAACACAGTTTAAATCTGGTAAAAAACAAATAAGGAAAGACAAGTAGCAACCTGATAGGAATAACCACTTTCGCACCAGGTTTATTCAAAAATACCCACGAGGTACCAAACCTCAAAACTCATACAATTCACGGGTCTCATTTCATGAACTCAAATCACTTAACATCTTGTGCCCTCATTTCAACTGATAACTGCACGGACGACTCACGTACCAATAGAACAATCCTCACATATAAGACAAGTAGACGGAGTACGTACAAATGATTGGTAGCATCAGTGTTCCTCTTCTTAAACCGCTAGGGGTGATAAAGTACGTGTACGCTTGTGCAAGTGTTCTACCACAACTCAAGTCACAAGTAAAAGTAGAGATAAGGAATGACACATAAGAAATGATCACCACGAATTGTACACGGTATAACCCACACAAGGTGGACACACCACTACACAAATAACAACAATAACACTGCCCCTAGGCCATCACAAATAAATCCCCGACATAGCCCACCTTGTCTTGCCACGTACGCAATAATAAAGTAAATGCCCGCTTTGTCTCACCGCACGCACATAATAATATTCCCACCTTGTCTCTCCACATGCATAAACCCACATATATAGCTCACCTTATCATGCCGCATGTGCAAATATAAATAGTAACAATAGCATGGCAGAAACCTCGTGCAAACACCCGAACAAAACCTCCCAACCATACCACGTGTCAAAAATACAACATCACAATAGAATGACTTTCACAACATATGCCCATATTCCACAACATTTCATCTAAACAATATCAATACCACAACCGCGCATAGTCCTCGGCTCAACAAACTGAGTACAATATTAACAACAACAACAATAACACGAGAATACGACACGTAAATCAACTCAAGAGCTTTAGATCACAAAGAAGCGGTAGAACGAGCGCACAAGGAATAAACACAATAGAAAATACTAATTTCAATAAGAAAATCTCAACAAGGGAGAAATAATATGCAATGAAAGATTCCATAAAAGCACAATTCGACAATGAGGGAGATAATATGAGTCAATAATTCCAAATAAGGATGAGGCAACTACGATAAAGGATAACTAAAATTTATTTAGGGTTGAGCAATTACAAAGAGATACAACAAGTTCAATTAAGTATAAGCAACTACGAAAGGATAGCATGGCAATCGAAGAGGCAACGACTTCAGTTAAGGCACACAATAGTCAAATAGGCAATAAGAGTGGAACATGAAAACAATTAATTTCAATTAAGACACGTAGAGGTGAAACTAGTAAATGAGAAACTTAACATAACAAAACTACTTCATATCTAATGAGCATAAGAACCTAAGAGCCCTAAAAGGTCAATTGTTTACAAATATGCCCGAGCACGTACTCGTCATCTCGCGTACACGGACTTTACATGACACAATTAGCACCAAAGACTCAAATCCTGAGGGGTAGTTCCCCCCCCACAAAGTTAGGCAAGATACTTACCTCAAACCACGTTCAATTAATCAATTAGTAGGACTTTTCCCTCAATTTCCAACTCCGAACGACTTGAATCTAGCCAAAATAATTGCATACTATAATTATAGCAATAGGAAACTAATTTAAATAATGAAATAATAATCTTTGCTAATAATTAAAAAATTACTCCAAAAAGTCGACCCGGGCCCGCATCTCGGAACCCGACTACAAAAACTGAACACCCATTCGAAATCGAGTTCAACCATACCAAAATTATCAATTTCCGACCTCAATTCGTCTTTCAAATCAATATTTTACTTTTTGAAATATTTTACAAAATTTTCTCCAAATTTCCAACATAATTCACTAATTAAATGATGAAAATAGAAATGAATTCATGAAATATAACAAGATTCGGGTAGTTACTTGAAAAACCCTCGAAACATCCCCCAAAACCGAGGTGTAGAATTCAAAATATGTTAAAAATATCATACCCTTGACATATATGCGATTCTGCCTAGCATGTTCGCATCTGCGGACTCAAGTTCCGCATCTGTGAGCTTGTATTTGAGAGACAAAGCTCGTATTTTCCATGCCAGGCAGCCAGGCAAAGGACCGCACCTGCGGAACTTCACGTCGCATTTGCGACCGCGCAGAAGCGCAAATGAAGCCGCAGAAGCGAGGCCCATCGCATGTGCAATCTTTAGCCGTAGAAGTGGAATCATGCCTGCGTGAGAATCTCCACAGAAGCAACAAGACATGGCCATTGCCATTGTCGCAAAAGCTACCAGAATACCGCAAAAGCGGCCACGCACCTGCGGTCAAAATGTTGCAGGTGCGATTGCACCAGGTTCTGCCCAGAACCAGCTTCACTCAACATGTTCTAAACGGTCCGAATCTCGTCAGAAACTCACCCGAGCACTCGGAACCCCGTCCAAATATACCAACCAGTTTTAAAACACAACGCAGACCTACTCGAGGCCTCAAATCACATCAAATAATGTCGAAACTACGAATCACACCATAGGTCGAACTCATAAATTTCCACGTCTTCTAACTCCCAAAACTCATGCTGAAACACACTAAATCAACTCGGAATGACGTCAAATTTTGCATAGAAAACAAGTCCCAAATGACATAACGGAGCTAATCCAACTCTCGAAATTGAAATTCAACCCCGATATCACCAAGGTCAATTCTCCGTCAAACCTCTAAACTTCCAAAAACTTCAACTTTTCAATTTACGCCAAAATGCTTCAAATTACCCTACAGACCTCCAAATCCAAATCCGCATGCACTCCTAAGTCCGAAATTACCATACGAAACTATTGGAACTATAAAAATTCTATTTCGGAGTCGTCTACATAAAAGTCAAATTCCGGTCGACTCATACCGATTAAGCATTTAAACACGAATCATTCTTCCACGTCAATCTTGAATCATCCGAAGTCCGAAATAAACTACGCACGCATATCACAACATATAATAGGGAGATACTTGAGACCTTAAGCTACTGAATATAATTCTAATACTCAAAAGAACTGGTTGGGTCGTTACATTGGAAGATTTTGAAAGGTTTGACCAGGAGTGAACTTTTTGATATTGAGGTCGAATTTTGATTCCGGAAGTTGGACTAGGTCTGTAATGTTATTTAGGACTTGTGTGCAAAATTTGAGCTCAATCGGACGTGTTTTGATAGGTTTCGGCATCGAATGTGGAATTTTGAAATTCATAAGTTCTTAGGTTTGAATCGATGCACGATTCGTATTTTAACGTTGTTTGATGTGATTTGAAGGCTCGACTAAATGCTTATGATATTTTAGGAGTTATTGGTATATTCGGACGGTCCCCCGAGTGGCTCGGTGTGTTTCAAGGTGAGATTTGAACGAGTTTGGGCATTTTGGCACTTTGATGATATCTGGAACAGTTGAAGTGCGGAGGGCACATTTTAGAGTGCTGAGGCAAAGCCTCATGTGCGGACCGTATAGGAAAAGTACGTACTACTGAGGATATTTGCGGACCACAGAGGAAATGTGCGAACCGCAGAAATCCTCTTGCGGCCGCAGAAAGGAGAATCTGCAGGTTTGATAGCCTGACTTCGGAAGCTTATATCTTTTAATCTATAAGGAATTTGTAGATAATCCAAAAATAAAAGTTGTAGCCATTTGAGTCTAGTTTTTAGAAAGTTAAACTTTTTATTATTTGGATATTTTTATAGAATGTTATGGTCAATTTACTGAACCCTAGTAGTGCAGTCATTGTTGAAGTGCGATCCCACAATTTGGAATTGCGGCCGCGGAACCTGGAATGTGCGGACCGCACAAAACAAATGTGCGATCAACATAATAGAGTCATGCCCCATCCTCGGAAAGCGCAACCGGCACTTAACCGAGTGAACCGGACCGAGCAAGCCTGTTAGATACTTTCTACCCCATTAATCCATGATCAAGAGAAGACGTGATTTCATTAATTATATAGTAGGAGTCTCATTCATACAATCCTAAATCATTTCATTAGTCATTGCGCTTTTAAGTTCTAAAATACACATTTCTTAAAGTTCAAGTGGAACAAATGGTCAAACACAACATGACTTGTTTAACATTTCCAATACCCATATACAACCCACATAGTGTCTACAGAGCCTCTAAAGATTCAAAAGAGAGTAAAGATGGTGCCGGCAACAAGGCCCCGGCTATACTTCAAAAAGTGACCATGATATAAACAAAAGGCACAATACATGACCCCAGAATGAAATGGGGTTCACCGAGTCTGCTGAGAAGAGGATGCAACATTATCTAAGATCCGCATTGTCTTCTATGTAACCACCTGCATCCATTTAAAGATGCAGCGCCCCCGACAAAAGGGACATTAGTACCGTCGAATAACACTAGTATGTAAAGCTAAGTACCAACTCAATAGAATGAATAATAATACAAGAGGAACAGTCAAGAACTCAATAAGGGCTTCAAATAATAGTAAAACAACAAGTTAAGGATCATGTACATTTTCAAGACAATTTCCATATTATTAGGTTGGGTGATATTTAGCACCAATAATCTACAATTCACAATACCCCTGTATTCTTACACGGAGTCCGATCTCGGCCCGATTGGCTAGGCCATCTCATTTGAGACATTACCACAATTTTATTATAATTTCTGGCACAGTACCACCATGTGTGCGGCATGGCGTCCGATCGCGGCCCGATCGGCTAGGCCATCTCCTTTGATATATTACCACAATTTCATTCACAATACCACCGTATTCTTACACCCGATCTCGGCCCGATCGGCTAGGCCATCTCATTTGAGACATTACCACAATTTCATTATAATTTCCGATATATTACCACCATGTGTGCGACATGGCGTCCGATCACGACCTGATCGGCTAGGCTATCTCCTTTGAGACATTACCACAATTTCATTCACAATACCACCATATTCTTATACAGAGTCCGATCTCGGTCCGATCGGCTAGGCCATCTCATTTGAGACATTACCTTCTTCAGTCAATCATCTCACATCAAACTTCTTTCATATACTTTTAATTCATCGGCACTAGTGATTACGATTACAAAGTCGTTCTTGGCACTTGGCTGTATTTCATAGTTCCAGTTCCCTTTTCCACCTTCAAATATCATTATCATTATCATCATCAATAGGGCTTCCCATTCAAGATATTAATTCATTTATGAGCAATTTGGGAAATCTCAGGCACATAGGGGCCTTTCATGCAATTTGGCAAAACAACCTTTATTTCAATTTTGACATGAAGTCTTAGCATTCCTAACACATATTTCATATTTTGAACATATTCTCAAATGCCAGGATGACATGATGAAGCATTTAGCATAGTCATTGAACAAACATCCTTTAACATAACCACATTATAAAAAGCCAATTTAATAATGATCAAGGACTTACTCCAATTACATAAACACCGTGGGATTCGATTCTAAGAAGAAGGGGGTTTAGCCAACATACCTCAATTGAGCTTCTCAAACTCTAAAATGATCCGCATTTCTTAGCAACTTCAGTCTATTTTATAAATATAACAAGTTGGACTAAAATTAGGAAGATGATCATGATTTTAGTTCATTTGAGCAAATTATCAAACATTAGGTGTACATTAAGGTTTCAAGGTCCTTTTGTGGAAGATTCCATCATTCCCCAACCCATTCTCTACCATTTGTATCTCAAAACCTTCCCACATACTTCAAGAATACATGCATGCAAGNATCTATTATATCAATATAACAAAATTGAACCAAAATTAGGAAGATGAATATGGTTTTAGCTCATTTGAGCATACTATCAAACACTAGGTGTGCGTCAATGTTTTAAGGCTCTTTTGTGAAAGATTCCATCATTTCCCAACCCTCTCTCTGCCATTATTAGCTCACAATCTTCCCACATACTACAAGGATACATGCATGCAAGGTAAGCACTCCCATCCCCATGAATTATCTTACTAATGGCACATTCTAGTTACATTTTGAAATTAAGAGTTTGGGTGATAGAATCTTACCTCTTAGGAAGAAGACCTAGGTGCCTCCCTTGATAATCTTCAAGATTTTAAGTGAGAATTGAAGAACAATTTGATGAAGATCACTTCCCCCTCTAGGACCCTCTCTTACTCTAAAAATATCAAAAAGTATGCTCAAAATGGTCCAAGGGAAATGTTTTAACGAAATAGGGTCGGGTTAAAAAACCCTAAAAAGAAGCTCAGGAACAAGGTCTGCGATCGCATAATCGATATGCGGACCGCATATCGATCGCATAATCGGTGACCAAAACAGCCAAAAATATGTCCGTGTCTGCGGTCACTATGCGGCCCGCAGACCTGTTCTACGATCACATAATGAACCGTAGAACAATTATGCGGTCGCATAGTCGACCGCAAAATTTCATCCAAACTGGCCCAATTAACTGCCTCACTTTGCGTCCATTATGCGGTCTGCAGAATGATTCTGCGGTCGCATAATGGACCGCAAAAACGCATAACACTGTCAAATATTTTTCTTTACTTTTCACTACATTGTTCAACCCAAAAAGTCTGAACTATTACAACACGTAAAAGCAATTCGGCACCACGAAATATTATTTTTTCTTTTGTAAAATTTTACGGGGCCTTACAAATGAGGTGTC
Organism: Nicotiana otophora; assembly: GCA_000715115.1. Classification (NCBI taxonomy): domain Eukaryota; kingdom Viridiplantae; phylum Streptophyta; class Magnoliopsida; order Solanales; family Solanaceae; genus Nicotiana; species Nicotiana otophora. The sequence continues at coordinate 19,239 of AWOL01S0450725.1, forward strand.
AAATTTTGTACTATATAAGCGAGGGTTAGAGTATTATTTTACATTTGGACTTTGGGAGCTCGGTTTGTGGCGATGTTTCGTGGGATTCTCTAGAACTTCATCGGAGTAAGTGATTCTAACTCGGATTTGGTTAATATACATGAATATATCATTATTTTCATCATTTAATTATCATTTTGAGATGAAAATTTGGGAAAATTGTAGAAACTTCATAAACTATAATTCGAGGATTTGAAGGTCACGTTGTGATCGGATTTGACTAATTTTAGTATGGTTGGGCTCGTGGTTGAATGGGTATTCGAATTTTGTGACTTTTACCAAATTCCGAGACGTAGGCCTGGGGGTTAACATTTTGACTTTTGATTAAGGGCTTAGTATTTCCTTATGGAATTGATTCCTTTAGCCCGTGTTGATTGTATCAAATTGTTTGTGGCTAGATTCAAGGCAAGGGCATGTTAGAGTAGAGATTTGCACGATTTAAGGTAAGTGACTTGTCTAACCTTGTGTGGGAAAAACTCCCCTCAGGTTTTGGTACTGTTATGGTATTTGCAATACGTGAATGTCGTGTACGCGAGGTGACGAGTGCGTACTCGGGTTAAATGTTAAAAATCTGTTTCTTGCTAAGTAATTTTCTTTTAATCCCTTAACTGAGTTACTCTAGCATGTGTCGTCGTCATGTTTAGCCTAATGTCGCATATCTACGTGTCTTATCTCTTACTTGCAATTTGTGCAACATGCTTAGTTGGATTACCTGGTTCCTTGATTTTGTATTCGGTTTTTAACTGTAGGATTCCTTGCTGTAATTTCATTGTCCCATTAGTTATCTGTTGTATTTTTACTTTTGGGACTACGAGGCGGTACCTCGGGAGCACCCCTATTATGTATTTACTTTTGGGACTACGAGACGGTACCTCCGGAGCGCCCATGCTGTTTACCTCTATTTGTTGTGTTGTTATCTTTCGGTAATTTATTATTATTCACTTAGTCATTTCATTATATTATTATATCTTCTGCTTTGTTTCTTATTATTTTCAGTAGGGCCCTGACCTAACCTCGTCACTACTCTACTGAGGTTAGGCTTGACACTTATTGGGTACCGTTGTGGTGTACTCGTACTACACTTCTGCACATCATTTTGTGCAGACCCAGGTACTGCTTACCAGACCGGGTACCAGTAAGATAGCCCGTATGTGGAGGCTTCAAGGTATATCTGCCAGCGTCCGCAGACCTCAGAATCCTCCTCTACCTTTATTATGTTGTTTTCTTTGTTTTTATTATACTATGATGTATAGAGATACTTAGCATTTTCTCTTTAGAGCTTGTGACTTATTTATACAGGGTTTTG
>AWOL01S0450880.1:0-12491 GCA_000715115.1 Nicotiana otophora
TTTTCAGGTTACTAGTCTCACTTTTTTATGTAGTTATCTCATCTTGTACGTGACTATCAGTGTATAGTAGTTAAACTCATCAACTAATACGTCATGTATTTGCTTTGGTTAAAAGCTGGATTTGAGTGTGATATAGTTGTATTCCGCGTGTTTGCAGATGGATAAGATCATAATTGAAGCTTGTAAGATGTTGGATGCTGATGATGGGAAGATGGTTAAAGAGGAAGAGTTCAAGAAATTATTGACAGAAGTACTGGGGAGCATGATGCTGCAATTAGAAGGAAATCCAGTTTCAGTGGCCACAAACTCAGTTGTGCATGAGCCTCTTGCTTCTGCCTCTACACTCTTGCAGCCTCCATCTAATTCTGAGATGTAACTGATCCTATGGAACTAGACGCAAAAGAATAACAGGGGATGTATTATGTAAATTTCTGTTAGAAATGACTCAGAGATAATGCCTTACTAATACGGGATTTATTTGAGCTATTAACTGTTACATAAGGTCTTTGACTAATTTAAAGATTGAATGAGTAGTATTAATTTTTAAGTACAACCACATTCAGATACACCATATGCGTAAGCTATCATCGTATATGTAAGGCCCCGTAAAATTTTTCCTAAAAATCCGGTTTCCGTGATGCCAAAGTAGGTGTAGAGGTTATATTAGTAGAAATTGGATTGAACAGTGCGCTAGGGAGTTGAAGGAAAATGCTGGGCAGAAGTAGGCATTTTTGTGGCCATTCTGCGGCCGCAGAACCCCTCTGCGGACCGCAGACTGGTCGCACAGTGGGGCAGATTTCTGGGGCATTTTTGATGCCCAATTTAGCGGCCATTATGCGACCGCATAACCATTTCGCGGGCCGCATTCCGCGGTGCATTATGCGACCGCAAAATCGTTCTGTAGTGCATTATGCGACCGCAGAACAGGTCTGTGGGCCGCATAGTGACCGCAAACCAGGTCCGTTTTTTTCCAGTTTTGGCACCCAGTTTCGCGGTCATTTCGCGGACAGCATAACCTTAAGCATCGGACCAGCGGACCTTGAAAAGATTTTCTATACAATTGGCCTCTCTTGAAGCTATCGCGATGCGTTGGCGCGCAGCGCCCAGGATGGTTTGTGGTCTTCAGGTAACTTCCCGTGTTCGAGGTAATCGATGATTTCATTTCTCCAGTCCCAGACCAAATTAGTCGAATTTACCTCATAGTAACCATATGTATCCAGGACTGAGTTCATTAGTTGCACTACCGTCTCGAACTTCGATCCCTTTATTTCCGTCGATGATCCTAAGTTTGCCAATGCGTCTACTTCTGCGTTATCTTCCCTTGAGATATGAGTAATTGACCACTCCCGGAATTGTGCCAATAGAGCCTGAACCTTTACCACGTATTGTTGCATGCGCTCCTCTTTGGTCTCGAAGATCCCGTAGACCTGATTTACTACCAGTTGTGAGTCGCATTTGATTTCGACGGCCTCAGAATCAAGTCCCAAGGCCAATTCAAGCCCTGCAATCAAAGCTTCATACTATGCTTCATTCTTAGTTAAAGGGATCGTCCTGATGGCTTGCCTTAGGGTTTCCCCTGAAGGCGTGATTAAGACTACACCGAGCCCGGACACTTTTACGTTGGAAGCCCAGTCCGTAAATAAGGTCCAAACCCCTGATGTCGATTCCGACAACATTACTGCCTCCTAGGTTGCCAGAGGCAATAATCCCGGACTGAAATCGGCCACGAAGTCAAGCAAGACTTGCAACGTAATTGCAGTCCTTGGTTTATATTTTATGTCTAACTCACTCACTTCGACGACCCATTTGCCCAATCTACCCGAGAGCTCGGGTTTATGGAGGATGTTCCGCAAAGGGAAAGTAGTCACCACGACTATCGGGTGGCATTGGAAGTAAGGCTCAGCTTCCGAGCGGCGACTACGATAGTTAAGGCCAGTTTATCCAAATGTGAGTAGCGAGTTTCTTCTCCCGTTAAAATTTTACTAACATAATAAATTGGAGATTGCGTACCTTCATTCTCTCGAACTAAAATCACACTTATCGCAACTTCCGAGACCGCGAGATAAACTAGTAACGTTTCACCTTCTTTTGGTTTTGAAAGCAATGGAGGGCTAGACAAATACATCTTTAAATACCTCAAAGCCTGCTAGCACTCCGGGGTCCATTCGAAATTATTTTTCATTTTGAGCAGTGCGAAGAAACGATGACACTTTTTTGATGACCGAGAAATGAACCTGCTCAAAGCTGCCAATCTCCTCGTAAGCCTTTGGACTTCCTTCACGTTTGATAGTTGATCCGGGATGTCTTCTATGGCCTTGATCTTATCGGGGTTTACCTCAATTCCCCTTTGTGATACCAGAAATCCCAGAAACTTACCAGAGCTGACCTCAAACACGCATTTCTCGGGATTAAGTTCCATATTATGCTTCCTTAGGATGCCGAAAGTTTCTTGCAGATGTTTAAGATAATCACATGCATTTAAAGACTTAACGAGCATATCGTCTATATAAACTTCCATAGTTTTTCCTATTTGATTTTCAAACATCTTGTTCACGAGCCGTTGATAAGTGGCTCCGGCATTTTTCAACCCGAAGGGCATCACATTGTAGCAAAATATACCGAAATTCGTTATAAACGAAGTATTTTCCTGATCCTCCGGGGTCATCTTAATTTGGTTGTACCCGGAATAAGCATCGAGGAAACGCATTAACTCGTGCCCGGCCGTGGCATCAATCATTTGATCGATGTTTGGCGGTGAGAACGAGTCTTTCGGGCACACCTTGTTAAGATCTTTATAATCTACACACATGCGAAACTTATTGTTCTTCTTCGGAACTACTACTATATTGGCTAGCCAGTCTGGATATCTTACCTCTCAGATCGAACCGATATTAAGTAAGCGGGTTACCTTTTCTTTGACGAATTTATTCCTGACTTTGGCAATCGGGCATTTCTTTTGTCTTATCGAAGGTATGTTGGGATCCAAGCTTAACTTGTGTACGACTACCTCTGTCGGGATGCCTGTCATATCCTCATGCGACTATGCAAAACAATCGACGTTAGATTTAAGGAATTTAATAAAATCGGACCTGGGTTCTGGGTGCAATCATGTCCCCAAGTGAAATTTCCTTTCTAGGAATTTTTCGAACAATGCCACTTGCTCCAGCTCTTCCGATGTGGACTTCGTTGCATCGGTCTCTTCTGGAACTTGGAAATATCTCGGGACCTTATAATATTCCGACGCCTCTGCCCTCGGGCTAACTTCATCTAGTTCAAGAGTAGGTGTCAGTCCATGTAATTGCTATGTCGCGTGTTCCTTTTCTTTGCTACTGGAGACCGAAATTGCATTCATCTCCCTTGCCGCCGCTAGATCTCCCCTTATCTGCTTAATTCATTCGGGCGTTGGAAACTTCAGCAGTTGATGATATGTTGACGGTACAGCTTTCATCTAGTGCAACCATGACTTTCCCAGAATGATGTTGTATCCCATATCACCATCTACCACTTCAAAAAGAGTTATTTTCATTACTCTTTCAGCGTTCGTGAGTAATAAAATTTCTCCCCGGGTTGTCACACTTGCGAGGTTGAATCCAGCGAGGAGCTTTGTGGCCGGAATAATGCTTCCAGTGAGTTTAGCTTGATCCAATACTCTCCATTGTATGATATTAGCCGAACTTCCTTGATCCACTAGAACACGTTTAATTTTAAAATCTAGCACATTTAAAGAAATTACCAGTGTGTCGTTGTGTGGTAGCAGCAATCCGTCTGTGTCCTTCCCCGTAAAAGTGATATCGTCTTCCCGAAACCTTTTGATATGTGTTATTGATACTTTCATCTTCTTTGCTGCTGAAAAGGGGACCTCTGCTGAGATAAGATCTCATCGATTTCGGGAACCGTGCTTCTTTGATGTTTCTCATAGCCGACACCAACTCCACTATACTATCGTTGAAGTTGTATTTCGATAACTTGGGGTAAAAAGGATCCTGTGACCTTGATGTTTCTTTATCCTGCACTGATTGATTGTTCCGACCGCGATCAGTCCTCCTGTTAATGGCGAACCTGTCCGCTATCTGGAAACCTCTGCTGCGGCCTTTGGTCCGTTTGTAGGGCAACAACAGGCCCCTCGAAGTCCGTCTGTCCATGTCATAATCATCCTTTGATTTTTATCTGTTCTTTTCTCGTCCTTTGGTCGACGACGAAAAATCAACTTGATCATCTTCGATCCTTATTTTTGATTCGTACCGGTTGTGGACATCCGCAAAGGTCGTTGCTTGAAACTCGAGTTGCTTTCCTTCAATTTCCAGGAAGCATCTGAACTCCTCGGATTCAATCCCTTGGTGAATGTTTCAGCCGCCCATTCATCTGGGACAGTCGGGAGCAACATTCTCTCCTTATGGAATCGGGTAATGAACTCTCGTAGTAGCTCGGGCTCTCCTTGCGCCCCTGTACTTTTCTAGCCCTGGCATGAGCCTTGATGAAAGAATGCGCGAGCATTTCAAAGGAATCTATGGAATGCTCGGGTAACAGCGAATACCACGTCAAGGCTCCTCTCGTGAGGGTTTCTCCAAATTTCTTTAGCAACACATATTCAATTTCGTGAGGAGCTAAATCATTTCCCTTTTNTAACCTCTTATCTGCTTAATTCATTCGGGCATTGGAAACTTCAGCAATTGGTGATACGTTGATGGTACAACTTTCATCTCGTACAACTATGGCCTTCATAGAATGATGTTGTATCCCATATCACCATCTACTACTTCGAAAAAAGTTGTTTACATTACTCCTTCAGCGTTCGGGAGTAATACAATTTCTCCCCGGGTTGTCACTTGCGAGGTTGAATCCGGCGAGGAGCTTTGTGGCCGGAATAATGCTTCCAGTGAGTTTAGCTTGATCCAATACTCTCCATTGTATGATATTAGCCGAACTTCCTTGATCCACTAGAACACGTTTAATTTTAAAATCTAGCACATTTAAAGAAATTACCAGTGTGTCGTTGTGTGGTAGCAGCAATCCGTCTGTGTCCTTCCCCGTAAAAGTGATATCGTCTTCCCGAAACCTTTTGATATGTGTTATTGATACTTTCATCTTCTTTGCTGCTGAAAAGGGGACCTCTGCTGAGATAAGATCTCATCGATTTCGGGAACCGTGCTTCTTTGATGTTTCTCATAGCCGACACCAACTCCACTATACTATCGTTGAAGTTGTATTTCGATAACTTGGGGTAAAAAGGATCCTGTGACCTTGATGTTTCTTTATCCTGCACTGATTGATTGTTCCGACCGCGATCAGTCCTCCTGTTAATGGCGAACCTGTCCGCTATCTGGAAACCTCTGCTGCGGCCTTTGGTCCGTTTGTAGGGCAACAACAGGCCCCTCGAAGTCCGTCTGTCCATGTCATAATCATCCTTTGATTTTTATCTGTTCTTTTCTCGTCCTTTGGTCGACGACGAAAAATCAACTTGATCATCTTCGATCCTTATTTTTGATTCGTACCGGTTGTGGACATCCGCAAAGGTCGTTGCTTGAAACTCGAGTTAGCTTTCCTTCAATTTTTAGGAAGCATCTGAACTCCTCGGATTCAATCCCTTGGTGAAGGTTTCAGCCGCCCATTCATCCGGGACAGTCGGGAGCAACATTCTCTCCTTATGGAATCGGGTAATGAACTCTCGTAGTAGCTGCGCCCCTGTACTTTTCTAGCCCTGGCATGAGCCTTGATGAAAGAATGCGTGAGCATTTCAAAGGAATCTATGAATTGCTCGGGTAACAGCGAATACCACGTCAAGGCTCCTCTCGTGAGGGTTTCTCCAAATTTTTTTAGCAACACATATTCAATTTCGTGAGGAGCTAAATCATTTCCCTTTTTACCGCCGTTGTGTAGGTGGTAATATGCTCCTAAGGGTCTAAAGTTCTGTCATACTTTGGCACTTCAGACATTTTGAACCGCTTCGGGATTAACTCTAGTGCTACACTTGGCTTGTATGGAAATTGAGTATACTTTTTCGAGTCTGGACCTTTCAGCACTGGTGGCGCGCCCGGGATCTGGTCCATACGGGTGTTCACTTCCCTCATAAACCGTAAAAGTTCATTCTTGAAAGGACCATTCTCATTGTTGAGGCCGGATCCGCTCCCCCTCCCCCCCGTCGAAGCCAATTTCACCCCTGGGAGTGTTGTAGTTGACCCTCTGCGTTGTTTGATTCGCGAGAGCCCCGGGAGGAATCAGATCTTGTCTGTTTGCATTATTTGAAGTTCCGGACAGCACCTGTTTCATCATAACCTTTTTCTGTTGCGTGAGGTGGCCTAGAATGATCGCATATTGTTCTTGCAAGACCCTTACCGCGTCAACAACATGTTTCTCATCAGCATCATCGGGAGTTGTCTCTCAAACATGTCGAGAATATTGCATGTCATACACCGGTATGGCGCCATTTCTCTCATTGTGGGTGTCACTGATTGAGTCCTCGAAATGAGGTTGATCCCTCTGAATCTCGGGGTTGTGCATGTTGTTAACATTGTTATATGCCATTTCTTATGATTTTTTAAGACAAAATAATCAAAACACGTTAGTAAAAAAGGCAAGGATCAATTTAATTGCACGGCTGTTTAGGCCCCACGGTGGACGCCAAACTGTTTACCTAAAACGGTACAGTTGAATTTATACGTGTTTTCTAGATAAATGAATTAATTTAATTCTGAAATAATAAAATAATCGAAGAATTATGCAATACTTAGCCTTAGGATGTTGACGAAACAGCAGAAGCAACAGTTCCGGGAACAGGGTTTTCGGGCACAACAACAACAACGAAATCAAAAAGTAAGAAGATAAAATGGTATTAAGTTTTGTATAGAATGTAACATAAATTTGCCAGAAAATTTATGTCCTCTAAATGATAACTGAGCTCACTATTTATAGCTATGGCTAGGAATGAGGTCCTAGAATCGTGCCATTCTTTAATGTTAATTATGAGGGACATTGATGAAGATGTAACGGTAAACATAAATGTCAAATTCCTTGTAACGGGTAATTGCTCTTAATGCCATGGAATATTTTCTATTAAATGCTACCGGACAAAGAGCATTTATCACATCTTTATGAGCATTACTCTTTCCGGTGACAAACGAAACAGTTGTCTTCGGTCTTTGGTCATCCCCGTCTTGGATTCGACACGTGTCATAGCATATTTTACCTTATACACTTATATCAAAGCTTTAGGCTCGCCCATTGGCTCAAGTAATTACATGGTTACTAAGTACTTGTAAATACTTGTGAATGAAAAACTCGCTAAAGACAGTGATAGGTTGATAGTTTCAGAATGCGCTTTTGTAACTGCTTAGAATGTTGTGTGACGTCTGCGATTTTGATTTTGTAAATTATGGCGAATAAAAAAATTGGCGAGTAGGGTATTCCTCCACCATTAACTAGAGTTTTCAAGCCCTTAGTGTGCCCTATACCTATACATTGCGAAAATGGATTAGGCGAACCAGTAGTTTTGATGATACAGGAGACATAAAGCCAAAAAAATGGAATTTTGACAATCATGGTCAAACCTATTTTAGGTTCCAAGATCAAGATTCGTGTTTTGTCTGCGAGTTCGAGGTCATTCTGTGAGTCATACACGAATACTAAAAATCTTGATGCAGGAGTAAGTCAACTCATGTTAGAGTTGACATTTGGAGGATAAGTAGTAAACTTTGAAATTATCGGTCGAGCAAGGAAGTAAGCTTTTCATGTTTACCATATAAGCTTGTTTTCCTCGAAATCTCAACTAAACAAAGATTACTTAGTTTATTCTATACCTCCATCGAAAGTCGGTAATATTGGAACTTCTCGAAGGACAAGAGCTATTATTGCTTTGATAAAGAAGAAATACTTTAGAAACTTGCAGTCTTATTTCTTTAACTCTAAAATAATATCGTAAAGGTTTAACTCTAAAATAATATCGTAAAGGTGTGAATGAGAAATTTTAAAATTAAATTGTTTCTTGATATAGAAAGATGTCAGTTTTTTAACATCAGACTAAAACGGAAATAGTGTGACATAGTATGAAACACCAAAAGCATATTACACGTTTGCCTCCATATGTAAAGGATGGGGGAAAGGACAAAAATGCCTCCCAAAAATTTATCTTCCGTTATTTAAGTATTTAAATTTCATGACTCACTAGACTATCTGATGAAAAGTTCCTTAGTCTATTGAGCCTATGTCTTTTTTGAATCTGTCTGTTAACATCCTGCTGATAGTTCCAATGGTCTTCTGCTTTGTTACAACCAAACATGGAGGACATATTTCCCAGATGGAATACTCCAAGAACTATTAGAATCTTCCTTTCTACTATCAGTAACCTTCTTCATGAAAAGTTTGTCTCATTATATGTACCATTCTACTTTTGAAGAACTATATCTCTGTTCCAAATTGCTTTTTCAAGAAACGAAAATGGACTTGATCAGTTTTGGAACAGGGTGTTTTCCCCTAATTTTTGTATTGATAATTACCATGTGCAATCTTTCAGGCAACACCCTTTTCCTTTTTCTTTCTACCTTCATTTTGTTTCTAGTTTGCAAATTAGTGAACACCTTACTTACTTTTTCCTTGATTACAGATTGTTATGACCCTCTGGATCCCAATGGAAATATTGCAGTTACATATGACATTGTTAGATGGACAGATGATGGTTATCAGGTCAGAAGAATAACACATCATTCTAATATCTACTTCCTTTTTTAGACAGCCAATGCAAGAGATATTACATATAATTATAAATGAGTTTATACATAGCTTTAAGATACAAACAGCAGCACAAATAGACAGAGATTATACAAGCGCAAAAGCATGATCACTTACCAAATGGGACTTCAACTGTATGTGTATCCTTTTCTTTACCAAATATACACACTATCTCAAACTCAAGACAGGCCACGGTGTAACTCCAGCCGCTGGCAACTGTGGCCGAATCAAAGGAACTCGCTTCACAATGGAGAATGCTTCGTTAAGGCGTGCAACACGGGTCATGAATTGAGATACTTTCTTGTCATCCACAGTTACTTTCAGCTCCAGTGCCTTAGTCTTTTTCTTCAGCTTATACAATCTACGACCCAAAATAACTAATCCCAATACAGCTGCAGCTACAGAAAGTGTCCACACAGGGCTAACCCTAAATGCACAAAACTTTAGAAGTTCAATTGGCACCTTCCACCACACAACGCTCCTCGTCTGTTCCCCTGTTTTCCTCTGTTCTGCTACTTCAATTATTTCATTCTTCTTTTCACCTTCAGCCTCTCCATTTTCCGGTTTTTTTCCATTTTCACTTTTTATCTCTTCATTTCCTTGGAAACACAGTTCATCTCTACCCTCATATTCACCGAATTTTCGTGTTTCGGACTGTTCACTGCCGGAGTCCGACCAGGACTCGCCGGAATTTTTCATGGTAAATCGGTTCTCTGAACCGGGATCAATCCAACTCGGATTATCCGATTCTTCAGAAACCTCATCGCTTCCATCAGCGCAAGTAAAAGCACTCATGTGCCTGCTCTGAGAATCTATGGAGAAGTAGTTGACCTGAAATATACCGCCCGTCTCTGATCCAGTTTCATCGTCGAGGCACTTCGTGTTTCCTCCGGCTGAGCCGCCGGCAGTAATTAACGATTCCGAGTCAGAGTTGGGGTTCAAGTGAAGCATCTCCCAATCTTGAAACTCGGCTGCCTCAACATCCATGGCACGCACGATCAAACCCTAAATTAGGAAACGATACTATACACAGAGAGAGAAGGAGAAAGAGAGAGAAGGGGGTTTTGAATAGAATCAACTACTTTTGGATTGGGGGTTCACCTCTGGAAACGACACCTCACCCCATGGCCCCCAATATCTACTTCTTTAATTGTGCATTTTTATCTACTTGACGTGTGGATAAGTTTTTATGTGTATTCTTTAGTTTTTGACCCATCACCATAATGCATTTAGTTTTTGACCTTCTTCTTTGGTTACATGTCTGCGTTATTCTGTAGAATTACTTGGAAGGCAAAAAGTACTCAGCAAGTGTAACTAGATGATGTGTGTGTGTGACAAACCACAAAAATTTCAACAAAATATTCAATTTTAAACCCATAATTACAAAAGTATACTGTATTAAGTGTTGGGTTTTAGCTTGTTATAGCTTAAAATAGTGTGAATGAAAAATGGAGGAAAAAATAAAATATTTGAATTTCCCTCTTTGAAAAAGGGACATTGTCCCATATTGGAGGAGGAAAAGAATTTTGATGCGTATATATACAATTGTTCGTCTTTTAGACCTTAAAGAGTTGAAAAAAAGGCAAGTCGCGCGTCGTCGTCGCTCGCTCGGCTTTGGATGGATTCGAATAACGATCTAATTGATTATTTTTTTGGACTAAATTTATTATTTAATATTAAGATTTACATAATATTATTTTAATCCAAAGCTATGGTTTGAAATACCGCTACACCAGTATGTTACCCGTTCTATCCTGGAAGGAAATAATCCATAACCTCGGGTACTTGGAGGGGATTAAGTTCCTTAAGGAAACACTGCGAATTCAGTGAGCTCAGATTAATATCTTCTTCTTCTATATTTCTGTTTTTACGCTATTTTTTATTTCCAGAATTACTTTACAAATACAGTATACTAACATTAGGGGTCGTTTAGTAGGGTGTATAAAAGTAATGCTGAATAAGATGTATTAATAATGCAGAGATTAGTAATGCATAAGTTAGTAATGCAAGCATTAGCTATGCAAAGACTATTTCTTATTCGTTGTTTGGTATGATGTATTAAAACTTAAAATCAATTGCATAATTTTTAAGAAATTTGTTTGTTTACAAAAATGCCCTCCATATTATTTAGTTTTAAAGGACTTTAAGGATAATTTTGTCTTTAACCATGCTAATGCATGCATTAATAGCTTTGGGATTGCTAATACCATGATTTGTTATGCATTAGTTATACATAGGATTATACCAAATATGGTGTATAACTAATGTTTGTATAAGTTGTACATATATTGAAAAAGTGTACCAAACAAGGTTTTACTGATACACAAAGTTAATGCATGCATTATTTTCTCTAATGCACTCTACCAAATGACCTCTAAGTGTTAAGGCTTTAAAGGTTGAGCCCTCAAAATTTAATTTTTGAATTAGCCTGTGGTATTATAGACTTTCTATGGGGCAACGGGCACAATATGTAAGCAAAAAATTGCTCGGGGAGATATATTGGTGCTGGAAAGTGGAGAAGTATTTTGTGGTAGAATGGATAAACTTAATTAGGTCATTGTGTGCTACATAGAAGTAATTGCAAAATCCAGCTGCGACCTGTGTATTAGATTGATTTAAATTCCTTAGCACCAGAAGTACCGAGTTCATAATTTAGACAACTTGAACAATGTTCATAGCTTAGGTCATTTGACTTTTGATTTATGACTTAAAGAGTATATATTATCTTCTAGCAACTTAAATAGTTAAACAACACAGCTAGTGTAGTTTCATAGAAGCCAAAGCTTATAAAGGTAGAGTCATTTGGTTTATATTCTTCGCACTCTAATTTGACTATAATGCTTCAGGCAAGGATAACCATTCAAAATTACTATCAGTATAGACATATCGAGAAACCAGGCTGGCAATTAGGGTGGACATGGGCTAGTAATGAGGTTATTTGGTCAATGTCTGGTGCTTTTTCCACCAAACAAGGGAATTGTTCAACCTTCAAGTCTGAAATTCCACATTGTTGCAAGAAAGATCCTATTATTGTTGATCTCGCGCCAGAAGATCCACCAGAAAAAAGATCAGATGGTTGCTGTCACGGTGGATTTCTTGCTGCCTCGGCTATTAATCCTTCCGATTCTTTCGTATCCTTTGAGATGAAAGTTGGAAACCTGAGGGGCAATTATACTGCTCACAAGCCTTCAAATCTCACACTAATGGCTCCAGGACTTGGTTATACTTGTGATGAATTTGTGGACACTGATCCAACAATATCTTCGTTTATAGAAGGCAAAAGACAAGAACAAGTTATCAGTAAGTACTCCATTCGGAACCTTATACTAAACCTTTAGCTTGCAGGAAGAAAATTTGAATTTGAGAGACCTTCCTTAAGAGTTTCACTTTTACTGTGTTCACTGTAAAACATTGGATTGGCATCACTAAATCGCTTTTCTTCTTTGTTACTTACATTACTTTTAGGGACATGGAAATCAACATGTACATACTCAACTTTCTTGGCCAACAGATCACCAACCTGTTGTGTTTCTCTTTCAACATTTTACAATCCTGAGGTTACACCATGCCGTTTGTGTAGCTGTGGATGTAAATTAGCTGACAATGAAGCAAAATCATGCATTAGGTCTGAAATACTGCAATTTCGCCCAATTTTTATGACATTCTTAACTCCATAAATGTGCATAGTTTATTGATTTTGTTGCGGTTAATATATGTGGAACAGACAAAGTTCATCGTCTGAGCGCGAGCTAGTTCAGTGCACTGATCAT
>AWOL01S0451555.1:0-10800 GCA_000715115.1 Nicotiana otophora
TTGAGGTAATTCCAATGCTTCAAGCTCGTTTATTAAGACTAGTTAGAAGTATTTGAAGCATTTGTTACAAGTTTTAATGGTTGAAGGATTTGATTGTAAAACTCTAGTTCATGGCATGAATAGTACTTCTGAGAAAATAAGAGAGAAGATAAATAGTAATCTTGGCGATAAAATTGATGAATAAAATGAACCTATGGAATTATTTGTTAGCAAAAGTTAGAAGTGATAAACTACGTAATCACCTGAATTGTATATTTTGCAAGTATTGATTATGGAAAACGATGAATAGTAACTTGGTGGCATTGGACAATTGATTTAGTATCACTAATGACTTCGAATGGGTATTAAAATATAAGAATGAAATTGAATGGTCTAGCATGTAAATCTATTTGGCGATTTGAGTTGTTGGAGGCTTGTAGCCAACTTTTGAGCCATTTATGGATATTGATCGATACTTTAGGTCATATTTTGATACAATTAGGATATCTAATTGTAGATATCGACTTGTTGGTGATGTATGAGCATTTTAATCAACATTAGAATGATGGAAGAGGATTGAAAGCCTGTGAATGTTAATAAAGCGAAAGCGAGGTAAGTTGATTAAACCTTACTCTATTTGAGGGACTTTCTCTAAAAGCATATTTCGAGTTAATACTTAAGTTGTTTGCGCTTTCGTACTTGTGGGACAAGCAAGTACGGATGTCTCCATGTATAAAAATATTATGTTGCATATGTAGTGTCATACTGTTTTATAAAATTTTATTTAAATTTTGTTGGCAAAATGACACTCAAGGTAAATGTTATAAGTTTATATCAAAACTTTCGTATTGACAAGAGTATACATATTTGAGTGCTAAAGATAAGTCTTCATGAAAAGTATTCATTTTGGAAATTGATGAGCAGAATAGCACTTGTGGTATCTTTTAAATATTGATGTTAAATTGCTAAAGGCTTTAACATGTAAAAGGTTATTTATTTAATTATTTTTCAAATGGTTTAGATTTTTTTATTAATGTTATGATTTGATAAAAATAAATCCTTTGAGTCTACTATATTATGAATCTATTTTTGATGTATCAAATGTTTTGGGAGTTGCTTGTGTTCACCGAGATTGACTTCGGATATATTGTGTTCATCGTCATGAATCTACACGTGACGGTGTAGGTGTAGATGGCCACTTTGTGGTATAAACTACGACAGAGTGCTCTCCCTCGAGAGGGTATTATTTTGTGCTATTATTAGCATGGCTGAGTCGATTCGTACGACACTACAATGAGACGACCTGAGCAAGTAGGGTATATAATACTTGCCTCTAGGTACATAACCTAGTTGACATTCTTATGTCGGTGATGGTATAGTACCCCCGGTGAAAGGTAAGGATAATTTTCTTATGTTTAGGCCTAAGGAGCCGAAAGTTATTTCAATGACTTAAAGCAAATGGAAATGATTTTGTATGATTTTATCCAAAAATCTTTGATTGATATAAATGTTTTAAAAGTTTATATTGTGGGTTATATTCACTTGGCTTTTATTTAAAATGACAAGTATTATGAATTGATAAAATTGCTTATCATTTTATATCAAATATTGGTGCATTACTTTTATAAAGTTTGTCCCAAGAACTTAAGTTAGAGAGAGTCTATGACACTTATTAAGTACCGCTGTGGTGTACTCAGCCCTTAAGGGGGCCCTCCTGGGCCCTGCTTACTTTACATGTTTCAGGATGAGGTATGATACGTGGCATGCGGTCAGGGCTAGGATGACTCTCTTCCTGAGGTATATGGTGAGGCACCACTCCTATTTTCGTGTTAGCTATCATGTTGTTTTCTTAATTTATGCTAGTCATGTATTAGCCCAAGTGTTTAATTCTATTCTTTGGTATATAGGCTCAATAGATAGATGTGAAAGGTTGTAGTAACGGGGTTGTATACGACTTACATGAAAACATATTTATTTTACTTAGTCTCATTGTTATTATCATGAAAGTCATCATGGGTGATTTTTAAATATTTTATCATTTAACTTGAAAATATATATGATTTTCAAGGAGCTTCCGCAGTGAAATTGGTTTTCATGCATATGATTTGGGTGCATCACGTGATTTGGTTCGCTCGGGTCGGGTAGTATGCCGGATACTGGTCACGTGGTTTTGGGTCGTGACACCGGAGGATACGGATGCGACTATGTCAACCACAGAAGAGCTCGGACAAGTGGCCTTGTTCAAAGAATTTTTGGAAAGACAATTCCATTTAGGAATGGGTTGAGTCTCCAACTCAGGTAAACAATTATGGATTTTCTTAAATCTAACGTTGATTATTTTGCATGGTCGCATTCAGATAAGACAAGTATTCCATTTAGAGGTAGCGGTCCACAAACTATGCATGGATCCTAGCTTTCCTCTGGTAAGGCAGAAGAAACGACCAATAGCAGATGTCATAAACAGGTTTGTTAAGGAAGACATAACCCGATTACTTAATATAGGTTCAATTTGAGAGTTAAGGTACCCTGATTGGCTAGCTAACGCAGTAGTAGTGCCTATAAAGAATAATAACACGTTAGAATGTGTGTAGGTTATAAAATTTAAATAAGGAATGCCCTAAAAACTCTTTCCCATTGCCGAACATTGATCAAATGATTGATGCTACGACCAAGCATGAGTTAATAAATTTTATTGATGCTTATTCCGGGTATAATCAAATTAGAATGGACCTGGAAGATCAAGAGCAGACTTCTTTCTTCATAAATTTTGGCACTTATTGCTATAATGTGATGCCTTTTGGGCTTAAAAATGCCGGAGCCACTTACCAAAGGCTTGTTAATAAAATGTTTGAAAAATAGATAGGTAAGAAAATGAAAGTTTATATTAACGACAGTGAACAACTCCTTTTTTGTCGGAATCAGAAGAAAGTGAACAACTGTTGATTTATCTGGCGGTCTCAGAAGTAGCGGTAAGTGTTATTTTGGTCCAAGAGGAAGAAGGTACGCAATTTTCCGTTTATTATATTAGTAAAGTATTATTGGGAGAGGAGACACGGTATCCGCATCTTGAAAAGTTGGCCTTAGCTCTTGTAATTGCCTCTCGAAAGCTTAGGCCTTATTTTTAGTTCATCCTGTAGCCGTTGTGATAATCTTTCCCTTGAGGAATGTCCTTTATAAGCTTGAGTTGTCGGGTCGGATGGCCAGATGGGCAGTCAAAGTTAGTGAATTCGAGATTGAATACAAGCCCAGTACTGCAATCAAGTCACAAGTTTTGGCTAACTTCGTGATCGATTTTAGTCCGAGATTAATGCCTTTAGCTTCTAAAGATGCACTATTGATATCCAAAATGGTATCGGGAGTTTGGTCCTTGTTTACGGATGTATTTTCCAACGTAAAAGGGTCCGGTCTCGGGGTAGTATTGATCACTCCTTAGGGAGGAACCCTGAGACTGGCCATTAGAACTATGCCATTAACTAACAATGAAGTCGAGTACGAGGATTTGGTTGCAGGACTTGAATTAGCTTAGAGGCTAGGCTCCGAGGTCATCGAANCATCACGTGATTTGTTCGCTCGGGTCGGGTAGTATGCCGGGTGCCGGTCACGTGGTTTTGGATCGTGACACCGGAGGAGACAGATGCGACTATGTCAACCACAAAAGAGCTCGGACAAGTGGCCTTGTTCGAAGAATTTTTGGAAAGAAAATTCCATTTAGGAATGGGTTGAGTCACCAACTCAGGTAAAAGAATATGGATTTTCTTAAATCTAACGTTGATTATTTTGCATGGTCGCATTCAGATAAGACAAGTATTCCATTAGAGGTAGCGGTCCACAAACTATGTATGGATCCTAGCTTTCCTCTGGTAAGGCAGAAGAAGCGACCAATAGCAGATGTCATAAACAGGTTTGTTAAGGAAGAGATAACCAGATTACTTAATATAGGTTCAATTTGAGAGTTAAGGTACCCTGATTGGCTAGCTAACGCAGTAGTAGTGCCTGTAAAATATAATAACACGTTAGAATGTGTGTAGGTTATAAAGATTTAAATAAGGAATGCCCTAAAGACTCTTTCCCATTGCCGAACATTGATCAAATGATTGATGCTACGACCAAGCATGAGTTAATAAATTTTCTTGATGCTTATTCCGGGTATAATCAAATTAGAATGGACCTGGAAGATCAAGAGAAGACTTCTTTCTTCATAAATTTTGGCACTTATTGCTATAATGTGATGCCTTTTGGTCTTAAAAATGCCGGAGCCACTTACCTAAGGCTTGTTAATAAAATGTTTGAAAAATAGATAGGTAAGAAAATGAAAGTTTATATTGATGACAGTGAACAACTCCTTTGTTGTCGGAATCAGAAGAAAGTGAACAACTGTTGATTTATCTGGCGGTCTCAGAAGTAGCGGTAAGTGTTATTTTGGTCCAAGAGGAAGAAGGTACGCAATTTTCCGTTTATTATATTAGTAAAGTATTATTGGGAGAGGAGACACGGTATCCGCATCTTGAAAAGTTGGCCTTAGCTCTTGTAATTGCCTCTCGAAAGCTTAGGCCTTATTTTTAGTTCATCCTGTAGCCGTTGTGATAATCTTTCCCTTGAGGAATGTCCTTTATAAGCTTGAGTTGTCGGGTCGGATGGCCAGATGGGCAGTCAAAGTTAGTGAATTCGAGATTGAATACAAGCCCAGTACTGCAATCAAGTCACAAGTTTTGGCTAACTTCGTGATCGATTTTAGTCCGAGATTAATGCCTTTAGCTTCTAAAGATGCACTATTGATATCCAAAATGGTATCGGGAGTTTGGTCCTTGTTTACGGATGTATTTTCCAACGTAAAAGGGTCCGGTCTCGGGGTAGTATTGATCACTCCTTAGGGAGGAACCCTGAGACTGGCCATTAGAACTATGCCATTAACTAACAATGAAGTCGAGTACGAGGATTTGGTTGCAGGACTTGAATTAGCTTAGAGGCTAGGCTCCGAGGTCATCGAAGTAAACTGCAACTCCCAACTGGTGGTGAACCAAGTATATGGAATATTCAATACCAAGGGAAGAGCTTGCAACAATACTTGAACAAAGTTCAAGCATTACTAGATCGGTTCAAGGAGTGGTCAATTTTCTATATTTAGAGAGAGGAAAATGTGGAGGCAGATGCATTAGCCAATTTGGTTTGTCCATAGAAATGAAAGGATTTGATTCCGGTATAGTAGTTCAACTGATGCATTCTATGTTGGACGTGGACGGCTACTGTGAGGTTAATTCAACCAACTTAATCTGGGATTGGAGGAACGAGTTCATTTAATATATAAGGCATGGCAAATTTCCTGCAGACCCAAAAGCACCCCGGGCACTACGGACCAAGGCGGCTCATTACTGTCTTGTTAATGGACAGTTATATAGGAGGTCATTTTAAGGTCCATTGGCTCGGTGCTTAGGGATATCAGAGACTGACTATGTGAAGAAGGTAGTTCAAGAAAGAGTCTGCGGGAACCATTCCGATGCAGACTCATTGGTTCTCAAGTTAGTCAGAGCTGGCTACTATTGGCCCCGATGGATCAAGACGCAAATACATTGTACAATAGTGCAATAAATGTCAACACCATGCACAGTTAGTTCATCAACCGCAAAATTTTGCATTTTATGGTGTCATCGTAGCCATTCATGAAATGGGAAATGAACATAGTCGTTCCCTTATCACAAGGGCCCGGTAAGTTAAAATTTCTTTTGGTTTTAACTGATTATTTTAATACATATGTTGAAGCAGGTGCTTTACAAAAGATTGGAGAGCGAGAAGTGATCGATTTATATAGGATTAGATCGTCTGCCGATTTGGAATACCAAAAGGAATTGCTTTTGACAATGGACAAAAGTTTATAGGTTCCAAAGTCACAAAGGTTTTAGAAGGATTGAAGATCAAACGAATTACATCTTCACCGTACTACCCGAATGCTAATGGACAGGTGGAGTCAACCAACAAAGTAATTATTCAAAACCTTAAAGGGAAGTTAGAAGATGATAAAAGAAAGTGGACAGATGAGCTACCGGGAGTGTTGTGGGTGTATCAGACCACGACAAGCCCATGGAAGTGGGGGAACTGACCTTAAGGTTTTTTCGAACAAACGAAGAAATAAACAATGAAGCGTTGTTGGTTAAATTAGATTTGTGTGAAGAGCACCAGGATCTTGCATATGAGAGAATAGTGGCACAAAAGTAAAGGATGTAAAGATATTACAACCACAAAGAAAATCTCTGATATTTCAAATTTGGGGATTTGGTTATGAGAAAACTTACTCAAAGAACTCAAAAACTTAATGCCGGGAAGCTGGGACTAACTTGGGAAGGCCTTACCATGTTTCAGCCATAACCGGTAAAGGAGGGGGGGATAATACATGACAAGGCACTAAAAGTGTTACGAAGACTGAGGACTATTAGAACCGGGATCAATGTCTTATCAAGACCGGGGACTGCATGATCACCCCCGAAGAAATAAGTTATACAAGTTAGCCACATATGTTGGCAGCTTTATTTACTTAAGCAAAAGAGTGTTTATGTAAATGTACATTTAAAGATAGAAGGAATAAATCAGAGTCCTTTAATTTTTATCTTATTTCTTTTATGAATAATAAGTTAATTTGTTTTATCGTTTGAAAGTTAAAAAAAAATCGAATTCTTGTGCGGGAATGAACAGGAGATGTCCTCTTCAAGAGAACCGTAAACATAAGGACCCTCTCTTATGAAACTCTCATAGTAAAGGGTAGATTTTAGAAGTGTTTATGCCCGAAATCAAAAGCTATCGGATGTGAAACGATTCCCAAAAAGTAGAGAAAAATAGTTCTTGTTTCCAGAACCTGAAGGGAGAGAAGAGTCTTCATTTTCTCTATTGGGAGAAGGTTGTTCCACTTCCGGTTCAAGGCCTTCATCTTCTTCGGTTTGTCCTTCGGTTCCCGAATAATCGAAGTTAGTATTCGAAGAATCAAAAGCAACGAGTCAAGCAGGAAGGTTCTCGTGAGCAGTTGTTTCCAGCTCTCGGGCTTTGGCAATGCGTTCGTTAATGTTTGGGATACCTAATTTGGCTTCCTCTAAAGTCTTCCTCTTCGTGTGGTATATGGCGTAAGTTTTCTCGAAGAGGAGAGAATCTTCCGGATCTTGGAGTTTGGCTCGGAGGTTTTTAATCTTCGCTTGAAGCTTTTCATTTTCAGCTTTAACAATGTTGATTTTGGAATCAAGATCAACATGTGTTACAACATGAATTTGATTCTGTTGCATGACTCTTTTGAGTCTTTCCTCCATTATTGCCCTTTGATCCTTGATAACATTGGCCTCTTCATTTTTGGAGGCGTAAGTTAGCTTCCAAGTTATCAACTTGCTCCAAAAAGGCAGGCTTGCGCTCGACAGCAACAATCATGGTGTCGTGCAGTTTAGCCCACTTAGTCTTTGCTTCCTTAAAGTTTTCATGTAGTTGTAAAGCTTCTTGGGTGTGATCCATTCTATCTTGCTCGGATTGCTATAATCGAGCCTCGAGATCATCTATTTGGGCAATTCTTGCTTCCAACATCGCGAGGCTCTTGGCAAGCAGATTTCGTTCGGCTAAAAGTTGGTCGTGTTTCAACATAAGCTTTTGCTTGTCCAGAATCAACCTTTCCAGGCCATCAGAAGCAAGAAGGTTGGACTGAAAAAGGTTAGAAATAAAGTTATTAATGCAAAGTATAAATTGAAAGAAGATAGAATAAAGTTAGAATGCTACCTACGCTGAGCAATACATGCTATTATTTATTAGACACTCCGCAGAAAGAGAGTCCATTTTTCTCCAATCATTTTCTGAGGCCAGTGGCTTCAGATAATTGGCAAGCTCCACCGGCTTGGAAAGTATATGACACTCATTCAAAACTGAAAGATTGACACTTTGTTTTCTATGAGGATCCTGAGTGGATGTCGAGTAAGTACTTCCCAGATTTCCATGGTCGGGTGACTATAGAGAAGGAGCACTTTCCATTTGTTCAGCCTGGGCTGGTGGAGAAGAAGCAGCTCGTGTAGATGAAGAGATAATTGTTATCGACTTAGAAGTTGGTAGTGGAGGAAGGTCAGGAATTGAACTCCTTTGACAAGAAGCAACTATGGGAATTCGAAAACGAGATGAAGCATTTTCAGCTATTTCCATTTCCCCCCAAAGTTCTTGAACTTCTTCTGGTGGTGGAGTGTGAAGGTCTCCCGACTGAGTATCCGGTTGAGCTGGTGAAGATCTTTCTCTTCTCTGAAGAGGAGACTCAACATCATTGGCTCCTTCTTCATCATCAAGGACCATTGTGGTTGGTATGGTTGGTGTTTCTTTCATTCTCTTCTCTTGAGTCCCAGTCTAGGAGGTGTGTTTCCTCTTTGGTTTCTATTTTTTAGGTTGGGGACTCCGAGAGGAGGTACCTTCACCAGAAGTGCGAGTACATTCTCGAGCTCTCCTCCGGTTAAGGTCATTTTGCAGTAAAACTTCAGCTTCCACTGAATTATCGAGAGCTTCGATGTCGGGGCAAACGACGGATCCCTTCGAAAGTCCTAAGTGATACAAGAAGACATTTAAATTATTTCTAAGATATATTGAAAGATTGAAAGAAATGAAGAATAATTTTTGTTTACCATGGTTTTTGGCTTTCCACCCATATTTGGGAGCCATTTCTTTCCACCTTTGGTACTCTCGTGTAGTAATATCCAGAATATTATGTACCCATTAGGAAAAATCTTGAACCTGTGGTGGCTTCCAGTGAGTAGCTGGAGTAATCAAAATGTAAAGCTAGTAGAGAATGAAGGTCTTTCTCAACATGAAAAGAAAAATGATATATGAAGACTTACGGAAAAGACTTCATGATTCAGAAAGAGCAGGTGTTGTGGCCGGGAGGATGTCCCTGGTAGCAAGGACTACGTTGTTTCATCGATCCACGGTCATTGTCATCATTGACTCTTGTGAGAAGGGAATGATGACCACGTTTGCTAAGTTTTTACAACACCCCTACAGAATATCTTTGGAGAGTAGAGTTTCATAATGTGTGCAAGAGTTAGGGTCTCCCCGGTCTCAAAAAACAACTGGCGGAGGCAAGCCACCATATGCCACATGGAAGGGACTATTTGTGCCAAGCATATTTGATACTGATGGAAAAATTCTAAGATTGTTGGTTCGATTCCTTCACACACTCTCAAAGTGAAAGGGACCAAAGTGAAAGGGTATGTATAAACATACATGAACCCTGCTTTGGAGAAGGTGACTATTTCTACCTCGCTAGGGGTGAGGATTTCAATGTTGTTCTAGTTACTATACGATAGGATTGCTAGGAGGACAAGTGGAAGAATGATACCTATTAACAGACCAGTGTTTGTCACTTTTGGGATTTGCAGGTTCTTTTTGTTCTTGAAGGTCGGATTTCATGTTAAAGCGAAGAGGTATGATGGTGTTTACGGTTGGAGGTTCAGACTCGACATCAACCTATTTGGTTATGTTCTTCTTTGGACCTCCATCGAAGAGAAGGCCAGAATTTCCGAAGGCAGCAGTTTTAGAAAACATGATTGTCACACCCCCAACCTTAGGAGGAGTGACCGGAACACGACGCCCGAAGGCCCGTGCGAACCAACGCGCGCTCCTTCATCTTTTCATTCATAAGTTCTAGGTCATGGAGGCCTCCAGGTGATAATCACAAAAGTTTAAATGGATACACCATATTAACAAAGATAACATTGGCATTTTATACATATTACAATTGTTATTAAAATAATCATAACTACCCCCTTTCTAGATAACTAGATTCTAGCTTGCAAGCCTCTAAAAGCATAAAAAGAAACGTACATGTACACAACTGGGTCGGGACAGGGCCCCACTGTACCCAAAACATTTACAACACCTGCCTCTATACCTATCAACTTCTGAACAACTATTTTGAATGAGAGGAGAGCAACAACCAACAACTGAATTGTGCACCTACTGGGGAGGGGTATCACAGGGTCTATCTGTATCTATGGGCATAAACACATCACCCAAAAAGGGAAGGGCGTCAGTACGAATAATGTACTGAGTATGTAAGACTAAGAACCATCAGTAAATCAGAGTCATAGCATAAGAAATGTGAGTACGTGATTCCAACCTGAATATCGAAACCACACTATCGGGGGAATAAACCAAGTTATGGAAAACTGTGGATCATGGATCATAAATGCATGCAAACTTTTGTAAAGCCAAGCCTCTCATTGGGGCCATGTATTATTTTATACTATACATATATATCTTCAGCCACTCTTTATGGCAAATTTTCATCGCTCCATACACGGCCTCATACAGGACTCGGTCGTACCCAACCTTAAGAGGTCTCGACTGTACCTGATCTCAACAGAACTCGGCGTAGCCAGCCTCAAAAGGACTCAGTAGCCTCACATCACACATCACCACTCTATACCCAGCCTCATAGAGGACTCAGTCGTACCCCACCTCAGGAGGTCTCAGCTATACCCTGTCTTAATAGAACTCGGCGTTGCGGCCTCAAGAGGACTCGGTAGCCTCACATCACACATCATCACTCCATACTCGGCCTCACATGGGCTCAGTAATATCTCATATCATATCTCAACATAACCAATTGATTAGTAGTTGCACATAGGTGATGTACCCAACTGACTATAGCGCGGTTCGGTATAGTAAAATAGATACATATATATGAGTGCAATGCAGTAACAGTTTCAGGATATAACAAGTTTATATTTCAGAATGAGTCATTCACTCCGACCACATGATACCAACTAGAAACAATGTGGACTTTTAAAGACATGCTACCATCAAGAATGCACAAGAACAAGA
>AWOL01S0452060.1:5199-16948 GCA_000715115.1 Nicotiana otophora
GGGGCAGGTGGGCCTAACTCGAGCCCGAAACTAATAAACCGATTCCCTGCCCTAAGTATGGATCCTGATCGTAAGCGGTCTATCATTATCACTGTTCCAGAGGATGCTTGGGTCCTTTCCGCCCCCATAGGGGTGTCCAATTATCTTTGGTGCCCTATGATCGAAGAAGACCAAGCCAAAATCAACGAGGTAGGCGCGCCCTTCCTATTCAACGAAGCACAAAAGGTGCTGAACCGGGTAACTATAGATAACTCTTGATGATTTCAATTTTTCCTCTTATACTTGAACTAATTCATGGATAATCCTAACATTTTTCTTCGTATTTGTAGGCATCGGTGCTTCACCACGAAACTTTCCTCTGGTATCGAGATGAGCTGAACCAACTCCAAGCCGAAGTCAGAGAGCTTACTGAGGAGAGAGACGCGTACAAACTTCTCAGCGAGCAGCGTAAAGGAGAGGCTAATAGCCTTCGAGATGAGTTGGAAGCAGCTCAGAAAGAACACGCCGACTGGTTGAACAGGTAAAATTTTTGAAGTTAGTGATGATGAGCTAGACAAGGTGACTAATGGTCAGAACCCGTAGGTCCAGCAGAACATTGATCGGATCGACTAACTTTGAGCTGAGATGGATGCAGTCAAGCTCGAGGCCGAAGAGTGGAGAGGCAGGATAGACCGCCTGTCCTCGGAAAAGGAGATTGCCCAGGCGCAGTTGACCTTGGCGGAGGCCCAGCTTCGAGCGATGAGGGAGAAGGCTGAGGAACGGTCCCAAAAGATTTAGGAGCTCCAGTCTCAGCTAAGCTCGACTATTTTTGATTGAGATACCCTTGCCAAGGAGCTTAAAGCGGCCAAGTCGGTGGTTGAAGTAACCAAAGCTAATGCCAACGAGATGGTGTCCCAATATAAGGCCGATGTTGAGGCAGCCCAGGACCGGCTAAAAGATATCGTCGAATATGTAAAGTGGCAGTCTCGAAGAAAGGCCCTAGAAGAAGTTCATGCTCGGGGTTTTGATTTGTCGGCCGAGGTCGAAACTACTAAGGGGCTTGAAGCCGAGGCCAAGAAACTGGTGTATCCGGAGGACGAAGAAGACTCCGAGAGTTCGGGCGGATCGGGGGGCGGAGAAGACTCTGATGGTCCTGGTGACGAGGCGAGCTTTGGTGGAGACCAAGCCATTTAAGTGCCTTGTATATTTTTCTTTGTTTTTGTACTTTTGTAATTTTTTTGTCAAGGCTGTTTCCCTTCGACAGTTTTTAAGCTCGTTTTCTTTCGCTTTTTTCTTTATGATTGTAAAGATATCGAATGCCTTAGCACGTAATAATTAGGTCTTGTTCAGAGGTTCAATCATGCCTTGCTCTCTATATTATTTTTTTTAATATTTGTGGGGGCTCGGTATGACTGAAAGTTTTCCCCAAAGTACTTAGAATTTTGTAGATTATAATTTGTCGAGGGTAGCCTTTTGAACCGGTTTAGAAATTTTGAAGGCATTGTTTTTTGTTACGGGTCTCGGACATCTTTGAGCCATTTTAATATTGTCGTAGCCTTTCTAGTTCGGGTGTTGCCCAGTGGGCTTGTTACCCCGAGTCATCCGGGCTTAACCGAGATAACCGTTCCTGAATAGGGGTGGTCGTAGCCTTTAAAGTTCAGGAACTGCCAAATAAGCTTTGTGCCCCTGGACTTTATTATCTCGGGATGTCCAAACCTACCTTGGGCGGCAGTCCCCGAGTGAGGTGGCCCTTGGGCTCGATGTTTTCGGGAGATCAAATGTAAGAAAGAAAAATTTTCAAGTGGCAAAATATTTATCCGCAAGGTAGAGACTTCCTTTCAATTTTTTGCGTAATATATAAAGTTACACATGTGTTGTTCAAGATTTGTGTCCAGGCTCGGGTGGTCTATGTGGGCACAGTTCATTTAACCGTTTGTCCCTTACAATAAATCCTATCGATCGAGCCTAGACTATTCGAGCATAAAGTTTCTTTCCTTGCCAAAATCACTTTCCAAGGGTGATGCCCCCCAATGTTCGAGCTCGATCATAGAGAAGCCTCAAGTACTGTTGAAAATCGGTCTTCGATTCTAAGTTAGCACGATCCATTGTTGCCTCGTTAAAAACCTTGTTGGAAAACCCATTTGGGACAAAACCGGTTCAAGGAAAAAAGAGTGCAACGCGTGCTTTTCTGCCTAAAAAATTGTATCGTTCTTTGACGGCTACCTGCAAGCGTTAGTCCAAAATGTAGATAAATAAAAGATGTAAATGGGTTTATACCTTATCAGTAATATAGTTTCAAGTGAGTTACGTTCCAGTTGTTCGGTAGTTGTTCACCGTTCATTGCTCCAAGTTTGTACGACCCTTTTCCGGTGATCTCGATAATTTGATACGGAACTTCCCAGTTTGGTCCCATCTTTCCTTCATTCGGGTTCCAGGTATTTAATGTGACCTTCGTCAATACTAAGTCCTCGACATTAAAGTGTCGAATGTTGGATCTTCGATTATAATACCTCTCGATCCGTTATTTTTGGGTGGTCATTCGGACAAGGGCAGCTTCATGCCTTTCATCTAACAGTTCCAGGCTCGTATTCATGGTTTCGTTGTTTGATTCTTCGATTTTATATCGGAACCTGAGACTCGGTTCTCCGACTTCGACCGGTATTAAGGCTTCGGCACTGTAAACCAGTGTGAATGGGGCTCTAGTACTGGACTTTGAGGTCGTAAGGTATGCCCATAGGACTTACGGCAAGATTTCTTTTCACTTATTTTTTTGGCATCGGTCAATATTTATCTGAGGTTCAGGAGTATGGTTTTGTTTGTGGACTCCGCTTTCCTGTTCCCACTAGGGTGATATAGTGTTGACAGGATTCTTTTGATCTAATGATCTTCTATAAACTTTCTTACTTTGTTGCCGATGAACTGCTTCCCATTATCACACGTGACCTCGGCCGGCATTCTGAACCGACATATTATATAGTCCCAGATAAAATCAATGACTTCATTCTCCCTGACTTTCTCCGACGCCTGGGCTTCCACCCATTTAGAAAAATAGTTAGTCATAAACAATATAAATTGAGCCTTACCGAGTGCCCATGGAAAGGGGCTATGATGTCCATCCCCTATTTCATGAACGGCAAATGCGATAGGACCGAGTGTAATAGCTCCCCGGGATGATGAATCGTCGGAGCATGCCTTTGAAATCCGTCGCATTTTCATACGAACTCCTTCGCGTCCTTTTCCATGTCGATCCAATAGTAGCCACCTCTGATTATTTTCTGAACTAACGATTCGGCACCCGAATAATTTCTGCAGGTACCTTCGTGGATTTCCCTCAGAACATACTCGGTGTCTCCGGGTCCTAGACATATTGTGAGTAGGCCATTGAACGTTCTCCGGAACAGTCTACCGTCTTCGGACAGGCCAAACCGGGCCGCCTTTGTACGCAGAGTCCTCGATGCCTTAGGGTCCAAAGGCTGTTTTTCGATCTTCAGATATTTTATATATTTGTTTCTCTAGTCCCAAGCCAGGCTTGTTGAGTTTATCTCGGTGAGACCTTCTTCTACTACCGATCTCATGAGTTGTATGACCACCCCTGAGTTGAACTCATCGTCACAACCGACGATCCCAAGTTACCAAGGGTATCGGCCTCGCTGTTTTGATCCTGAGGCACATGTTATAGAGTCCACTCTTTGAACCGATATAAATGTTACCTACAGTTTATCCAGGTATCTTTGCATTTATTCCTCTCTGACTTCGAACGTCCCATTCACTTGGTTCACCACAAAGAGGGAGTCGTACTTAGCTTCGATCACCTCTGCCCCCAAGCTTTTGGCAAGTTCGAGACCTGCAATCTTGGCCTCATACTCGGCCTCATTGTTAGTTAATTTTACAGTCCTAATAGATTGTACAACTACATTACCGGCGGGTGGTTTCAAGACAATTCCAAGTCCGGACCCCTTCGCATTTGAGGCGCCGTCCATAAAGAGATTCTAGATTCCCGAAGAAGTCCCCGAGTTTAACAACAACTCTCTTTCAACCTCGGGTATTATAGCCGGTGTAAAGTAGGCCATAAAGTCTGTCAAAATTTGAGATTTAGTGGCCGTTCGAGGCCGATATTTGATGTCGTACCCACGGATATCTACGGCCCATTTGACCAACCGTAAAGAGAGCTCGGGTTTATGCATTACATTCCTCAATGGTTAAGTGGTTACGACATATATGGGGTGATATTGAAAGTACGGTTTTAGCTTCCTAAAGGTGCTTAGCAAAGCGAGTGCCAGCTTTTCTATGTGAGGGTACCTAGTTTTGGCCATGCCAAGAGTCCTGCTAACATAGTAAATTGTAAATTGCGTACCTTTCTCTTCGCGGACCGGGACTCCACTTACCACTATCTCTGATACTGCCAAGTACAAGTATAGTTGTTCGTCTGTCTTCGGCATGTGAAGCAGCGGTGGGCTCGATAGATATCGCTTGAGCTCCTCCAAATCATGTTGGCACTCTGGGGTCCATGAGAAGTTATTGTTTTTCTTTAATAGTGAGAATAAACGGTGGCTCTTGTCGGATGACCTCGAAATAAATCGTCCCAAGGCGGCTATGCATCTGGTTAACCTTTGTACGGCCTTCACGTTGTCTATAATAGTGATATCTTCAATGGACTTGATCTTATTGGGGCTGATCTCAATCCCCCGGTTGGATACCATGAATCCGAGGAATTTTCCGAACCCGACTCCAAATGCACATTTCTCTGGGTTCAGCTTCATATTGTATTATTTCAATATGCTGAAGGTTTCCTGCAAAAAAATAAATAACAATTAAATTTGTAAGTGGCTTTAAGGATACGCAGATTAACTTGATACAAAGCAATAAATTAAGTTGCTATTAAATAAACAAAGATGAAATAAATTCAAACCACACGAGTTGGATAGTTTGAGCCTAAGTAAAATATCCACTCTCGAATGAAGCTCACAAAGACCGGTATGGATGAAAAAGAACAAGAGCTTAAAGACAGAGAAAAATAATAATGTATTGTTTTCGAGTGTGTTTTACAATGTGTCAAATGAATTATTAGACCCCTTTTATATAGTAGGGGAGTCCTATTTTAGGTACAACTCTATAAAAAGGTAAAAAAAATTCTGATTCGCTGATTGCTGGTTCCTTATCGATACGTGCTGAGATTCCCGCCTTAACATTCGGTCAGTCACGGATATTCTGGCCTTCTGTTGGCTAGGACCGATTCTGGGATCATGGCCTTGATATTCTCGAAGGCAGGCGTCATGCCCCCGGGTTCTAGTCTGGTGGGACTTTGGCTCGATTTCGGTCCCTTATTGCCATATCTCGAGCCTATTTTATCTTATCGGAGGCTAGAATGCACCATGAGCTCGATTTCACCCGTATACAATAGGTGATGAAAGTTGTAGAAGGATAAGAGTGTTGAGCAAGGAATAGTACGAGCTCATCTGCCCAGTTGTCCTGCCAATAATTGTATTTGCAAAGGATGGAATCTTCTCTACAGCTAAATGTCCAGGGACTTAATTGTAATACTAAAAACTAGTAAAGTAAAAACATTAGGACTTAAGTGTTAATGACAAAACTAGACATCTCCCTCTTTACAAACTAATTCCAACGTCTAGGTACAACTCCACAAGCAGAAGGTACCATTCATCTATTGTGATACGCATCATTTCTCCCTTCTTGAAATCCTCCTTGTCCTCACGGAAGAAAAGCTGGAAACCACGTCTTCAAGACATGATAATCCTCCTAGGTAGTTTGATCTTCAGGCATCTACTCCCATTGCACAAGAACTTGGGCTATAGCTTTGTTCCCTTTTTTTATCATTCTTCTGTCAAGTATGGACTTAGGAGTAGGGCAGTAGGGGATGGTAATGTCCATGACTGGAGGATGAGTTATATTATCAGGAACCTTGTAGTATGGTTTTAGAAGGGAACCATGGAAGGTGGGGTGTATGGTAATGTTGTAGGGAAGGCTCAATTTGTAGGTAACTGTACCAATTTTCTAAATGATTTGATAAGGTCCATAGTACTTGGCTGCTAGCTTTCAAAAGCGAGTGGTAGACAAGGTGAATTGTCAGTAAGGTTGGATCTTTAAGTAGACCCAATCACCTACTTGGAATTGCCTATCTGACATGTGATGGTTAGCTTGAGAGATCATCCTTTGTTGAGCTCGATTAATGTGGTGCTTGAAGAGTTGTGTCTTGAATTCTTTAGCGATAAGACTCATGTCTACTTGTTCATCAACAGCATCCCCAGGGAGGTAAGGTAAATTTATAGGAGGAGGTTATCCATAGAGAGCTTCATAAGGGGTGGTTTGGTTAGCAAAATGGTGTGTGGTATTGTACCACCACTCAGCGAGAGGCAAATATAAGTGCCAGTCTTGTGGAGCATCAGAACAATAGCATCTTAAGTAGGTCTCTAAGCACCTATTTAGAACATCAGTCTACCCATCAGATTGGGGATGATAAGCAGTAGAGGTTCTCAAAGTAACTCCGTGAGTAGAAAAAATCTCTTGCCAGACTTTGCTGACAAACACTGGTTCCCTATCACTAACTATATTCTCATGCATACTATGTAGTCTGTAGACATTATCCAGGAATAGTTGAGCTATGTTTGCAGCTGTATAGGGGTGAAAGACTTCCACAAAATAGGCATACTTGGTTAAACTATCCACCACTACCCAAATTACTGATTTGCCTTTGGACTTAGGCAGTCCTTCCACAAAATCCATGCTAATACTTGACCAAGCAATGCTAGGAACTACCAAGGGTTGGAGTAGACCAAGGTAAGGAGAACTATCATATTTTCTCTTTTGATAGACAACACATTCTTTAACATATGTAGTAACATCATCCCTATCATCCTTCTGTAAGTATTGTTGATACCTGAGTGCCTTCCTATGGGAAGGTCATGCCATTGCTGAATCATATCCTTCCTTAGTTCTGCATCATTTCCCACAACTAGCCTCTCATTCTTCCTTAATTGTTGGTTATCATAAGAATAACCATTATTTCCTTATTCCTTGCTTTGTATCTTCTTGATCAATTCCTGCAACTCAGGATCATTCTGCCAGCTTCCAATGATTTTTTGGAACAAGATTGTCCCAGGTAGATAGTGAGTCTGCAGCCTTGTTCTCCTTTCCTTTCTTGTATTAAATAGTAAAGTCAAATTGCATGATCTTGGCTATCCACTTCATTTGAGTACCTATGTGTAGCTTTTGCTCCAAAAGAAACTTAAATGCCTTTTGATCAGTCCTTACTATGAAATGTGTTCATCTCAGATACTGTGACCATTTAGTGATAGCCAACACCAATGCCAAGAGTTCCTTATCATATACTGATAAGGTCTGATTCCTGGGGGAGAGCCATTTACCGATGTAGGCTATAGGGTGTCCTTTCTGCATCAAGATTGCTCATATCCCAATGTCACATGCATCAGTCTCCACTAATAATTGTTGAGAGCTATCAGGCAAAGCCAATACATGAACAGTAACCAGGGCTATCTTTAGAGCTTCAAAGGTTGTGGTAGCCTTATCATTACAATGAAAATTGTCCTTCTTCAATAGGTCAGTAAGAAGTTTGCTAATCACCTCATACCTTTGTATAAACCTTATGTAATATCCATGCAGCCCCAAGAACCCTCTTAGCTGCTTAATAGTGGTTGGGACAGGCCAGTCTTGCATAACATCAATTTTTCTGGGATCATTAGCAACACCATCAGTAGAGATAAAGTGGCCAAGGTATTCAATCATGTTGCTTCAAAATGAACACTTGGTTTCTCTTGCAAATAACTTATGCTTCACTAATAACTCAAAGGTTAGATTAAGATGTATCGGGTGCTCCTCCATGCTTTTTCTAAACACTAAAATGTCATCAAATAATACTAAGATGAACTTTCTAAAGTACTCTTTGAAGATGTGGTTCATAAGGCCTTGGAAGCAAGAAGGGGCATTGGTGAGCCCAAATGTCATCACTAAGTACTCATAGTGGCCTGAGTGAGTTCTAAATATTGTCTTGGATATATCAGCAGGATCCATTCTTATCTTATGGTATCCTGATCTGAGGTCAATCTTTGTAAACACCTTAGAGCCACCAAGTTCATCCAACAACTCTTCAATGATTGGAATTGGAAACTTGTCTTTGATAGTAGCTTTGTTTAAAGCTCTATAATATACACAGAGTCTCCATGATCCATTCTTCTTGCTAACTAGAACCAAATGGGAAGTATATGGGCTAGAACTAGGCTGAACAATGCCTTGGTCCAGCATTTTTTGGACTAGCTTCTCAATCACATCCTTGTGAGCTGAAGAGTACATGTAATTTCTGATGTTAATTGGGTTGCTACCAGCTTCTAAAGGTATTATGTGGTCAAATAGTCCTCTAAAAGGTGGAAGCCCAGAAGGTTCTGAAAATAGAACGTGGTACTCTTCTATGAGGTTACTGATTCCTGGTTCTATCCCTACAGATTGAGGGATTTTTGCATCTTTAGAATCCTCTATAGGTAGGACTCTCACCATGAATAACTGAGCTTCACCTTCAGCCATCTTTCCTAGGGTTCTAGCATCCACTGTCTTGAGTCTAGTAGAATCACCTTGTAGCAGGTGCTTCTTTCCATGAAGCTGGAATTCCATGGTGAGTTGGGTGAAATTCATCTTGATATCTCCAAGAGTTTGAAGCCACTGCACTCCTAGTACCATGTCACATGTTCCCAAGGTCAGCAGCAAGAAATCAGTTTGGAATGTGGTTCCTTGTAGCAACCATTTCAACCATTTACATAGCTCAGTAGCATACACAATGTCACCATCTGCAACACTAACAAGTTGAGGATTGACTTTTTGAAATTGGCAACCAAACCTCTTAGCTACTTCACTGTCAAGGAAATTGGGAGTACTTCCTGTGTTAATCAACACACTGACAGGACCCTTCTCCATGTAGCCTGTGACTCTCAAGGTGTGGAATCCAGTTACCCTATTGAGTGCATTCAATGAGATGGTTACAGGATCAACTTCTCATCTTGCTTCAGCTTCCTTACTGGTTTCACAAACTTCCTCTTCTTGAACCTCTTCAACTTTCATTACATACAGATGTTGATTATTATTTTCAAGTTCCATTCCTTCTTCCATCTCTAACAAAAATAGTTGTTTGTTGGTCTTACATTTATGTCCAGGGAAGAACTTTTCATCACAAAAGCAACAAAGACCTTTTAGTCTTTTCTCAAGCTCAGCTGGTGTAAGCTTATTTCCTCTGCCCTTGGGTTCTGGGGGTTTATAAGGTGCTTTGGAACCTGAACATGGGACAATAGAGGTGTTTTTTGAGGTTACCAAGGGGGTGGGAGAAGGAAAAAGTTTTATGGTTATGTGTTGAGCTTGGTAAGATGACTCTTGTAACCTGGCCAGGTAGTAAGATTGAGGTAAGGAATTTGATCTGTAAGCTTTGATATTATCTTTGTATTCAGGCCTAAGACTAGCTATGAAACAGCTGATGGCATACTCCATTGGAAAGGATAACTTATTCATGGACCTATCAAACTAGTCTTGGTAGTCTTTCACAGCTCCAGTTTGAAATAACAACTTGAGCTCTGCCAGGGGGTCATCATACTCAGCACCAAATCTATCGATTAAGGCATATAAATACTCATCCCAACTGGGATAAGGTAAGTGCATTCTACTTTTCATATAAGTTTGGTTCCATTCTATAGCAACTCCCTCTAAATGAATGGAAACCACCTTAATTTTCTGAACAGGAGGAATTTCTTCTATAGAGAAAAATTGCTCAATCTTATAGAGCCAAGATCTGACATCCTTACCATCAAAATGAGGAAACTCTAATTTCCCTAATTTGGATAGAGTGTTTGCGTGTGTAACACCATGAGAACCTCCTGTGACAACAGCTCCATTATATCCTCCTAGTATTGGCATAGGCTAATTTTGCTGAGATGGTGTGCCTCCGAGAT
This sequence comes from Nicotiana otophora, assembly GCA_000715115.1. Classification (NCBI taxonomy): domain Eukaryota; kingdom Viridiplantae; phylum Streptophyta; class Magnoliopsida; order Solanales; family Solanaceae; genus Nicotiana; species Nicotiana otophora. The sequence goes on from AWOL01S0452060.1 coordinate 15,141, forward strand.
TGGCCCCAACACCTACTGATGGAGACTGTATCATCCCAGGTCCAATAACTCTAGGATGGTTCAATGGTTGAGTGGAAGGTAGATTAGAAGAGCTTCCCATAACATGCGCTCTATTTCCTCCAAAGGATCCAACTGTTGGTGAATAAAGCTCAACACCCAGATCTTGCTCAGATAAGCTCTTTCCCTTATCCAGGTGCCTTTCTGAAGCTTGTAATACTTCCCTCATCTCGTTAAGGTCCTCATATCGATTCTCTTCCCTTTGGTTTTGTCGCATCGTGATGTTTGCTATTTCCATCGAAAGCCTTTCGACAGCATCAACCAAGTTCTTTATATCGGAAGCGATTACTTACAGTCCAAGAGCAATGCTCTGATACCAAATGATGCAACTGCAATGGAACAGTGCAATATTTGGAAGAGAAGAAGGAAAACTAGCTAAACTAAGCTAAATTAAATTAGGATATTATAATGATAATAAACCCTATCAACTATTACAATAGATATTCAACAGCGAAATGTCCAGAGACTTAATTGTAATACTAAAAACTTGTAAAGTAAAAACATTAGGACTTAAGTATTAATGATAAAACTAGACTTCTCCCTCCTTACAAACTAATTCCAACGGCTAGGTGCAACTCCGCAAGCAATGCTTCCCTCAGCTCGTTAAGGGCCTTATCTCGATTCTCTTCCATTTGGTTTTGACGCATCGTGATGTTTGCTATTTCTATCGAAAGCCTTTCGATAGCATCAGCCAAGTTTTTTATATCGGAAGCCATTACTCACAGTCCAAGAGCAATGCTCTGATACCAAATGATGCAGCTGCAATGAAACAGTGCAATATTTGGAAGAGAAGAAGGAAAACTAGCTAAACTAAGCTAAATTAAACTAGGAGGTTTTAATGATAATAAACCCTATCAACTATTACAATAGATATATGTGATGAAAGTTGTAAAAGGATAAGAGTGTTGAGCAAGGAATAGTACGAGCTCCTCCGCCCAACTATCCTGCCAATAACTGTATTTGCAGAGGATGGAATTTGCTCGATAGCTAAATGTCCAGGGATTTAATTGTAATACTAAAAACTTGTAAAGTAAAAACATTAGGACTTAAGTGTTAATAACAAAACTAGACTTCTCCCTCTTTACAAACTAATTCCAACGGATAGGTGCAACTCCGCAAGCATAAAGTACCATTCCTCTGTTGTAATACGCATCATTATCTTATCTCTTTTTCTTAGAAAATATAACTCTTTAAAAAGATTAAGTAATACTTACTACAATTGTTTTCGTGTCATATACGAACGCTTAGGCGCGCATACAGCACAAGTAACGAAACGGTCTTGTTAGTACAAGGGTGAAAATCGATTTAACTTATACTCCATACTATTGCAAAAGACGATTATTGTAGCAGTAACAAAAACTACTTTATCCACTTTAATTAAATAATTTTTTGGTTGTTTTTTATACATATTAAAAAATTTATCTTTTAATATTAATTAATAATATAATTGACCGTATTAATCTTAATTTGTTCATTGAAAATATAATAATTGCTCCTAGGCTCTTTACTCCAAGGACAACTTTGGAAAAAAAGAAGTTAATTCTTTTGTGATATTTGAAAAAATCAAATATTGTGGACCACAAAAAAAAGCCAAAAAATCACTTAAAGTTAATTCTTTTTAGTGTTATTAATTAATCTCATTTATTGTTATGAATTATCTTTTAATTGACTGATAGTGTAAAAAAAAAAAAGTTACTCCATTATTTAGTGTGTGTAAATTTAAACTGGTCAACTCCCACGGCAAATTTGGA
>AWOL01S0452150.1:0-12401 GCA_000715115.1 Nicotiana otophora
ATGCGGAGACTTAAATATTTAAAACAAGATTTTCATCAGGGGGAGTAAAATACGCAATGTACTTTTTTTTCCTTACTAAGATTTTTTCCCACAGAGTTTTTCTTATAATATTTTTAATGAGGCAGCTAGCAATGCGTATTACTAAATATGTATACTTTTTTTCCTTCACTAGAAATTTTTCCACATGTTTTTTTCCTAGTAAGGTTTTAATGAGGCATATTATCTTTTAATGGATATCCAAGAGGGAGTGTTATAAATATATTATATTATGGATGTTCATTTAGTACTCCGTTGTAAATAAGCTTCCCGAAGAAGCTTATCCATATGAGACTCTGACGTAAATATGTTTATCTATTTAGTACTCTATTGGAAATAAGTCTCCTGAAGAAGCTTATCCTTATAGTACTCCGTTATGGATAAATATTAACCATGGTAGAAGATTATCTATATCTGGCACAACAGCTTAGAGTAGCAGCTTACAAACAGCTTACACAACAGCTTGCAACAGCAGCTTACAAGCAGCTTCCTTTCTTCTATAAATAGAGGAAGATTTAGTTCATTATATACATAAGTTTGAAGTTTGATTTATATATCAGTTTCTCTCTATACTTGTCTTTACTTTACTGTCTTTATTTTATAACAAACACAACTTAGCTTTTTGCTTTTTTTTAATCTTTCATTAAAATAATAGTAGTAAAGCTCCATTTATTTACATTTAATTTAATTATTTTTATCTTAATCATTAAATTTGCTTTTTATATTCTAAATCTTTTTTTAAGGCAGGAAATGTTCATTCAATATCCAAGCCAACCCAGAGTTATGATCATTAGTAGAAGTATTAAAACAAATAACATAAGTTAAACATGAAGGATAGAAATTTCAAGTAGTAATATGAGTTACATACAATAACGTTATTTGACCACGAGAATAAGTCTTTATTAGCATTGATCCGAGTCGCTTTATTAGCATTCCTCCCAGTAACGGTACCGGGTTCAAACAAACTAGGCACAATTGAATTAGAAGAGTGGCTTGCCAATCGAATTCAACCATCACCTTATTCGTAATATTTAAGTTTTGAGCCATGAAACTACTTTATAAAGGGAGAAAGCTTTTGAAATCTTAATCATTTAAATCTCAATTATTAAGTATTTTTTTGTTTTTTGCTATTGTTTATTGAGTATGAATATATTTAAATGATTAAAACCTATAACAAAATCTTAATATTATTAAGATGTTATCAATATAAAGATTTATGCAAAATAAATTATTTTTACCACTACTTCGTCCACTATCATCGCTACCTACATACCCCCTCGCCCTATCCCGCCTCCACCATTGTCGATTATCACCATCAACCATCCATAACCAGTATCTTCAAGCACAACCATCACAACCACTAATCATCACATTTAGCGGTCACTAAAATTAGTCACAATTTACAATCATCACCAATTATCACCATTAGCACGATCACCATTAATCAACATTGGCAATCATCATTATCAGCCACCATAAGTATTAGTAATCATCATAATCGGTTATCACCGCCATTATTTATCATTATCATTTACCATATTTATCAGCCGATACCACGGCCAACCACCATCAATAATCAGAATTCCACCATCACCACTAGTTACTACATACATGATACAACCACTACCATCGGTTGCCATCACCACCAATTATCATCGTAAGTCAGCACCCACGACCATAATCATTGTCCTTTACCATCACCAACCACAATATAAATTTATTTTTTCTATAGTGTTAGATTAATTAATATTTTATTTAAATTATATATTTATAAATTTAAATGGAGACAAACTTATATAATCTATTGAGAAAATAAACGTCTTAATTATTGAGCATCAATATCTTAATATTTAAATATATATTTAGATTCAGAAATCTTAATTTGAATATACGTCTTAATTTTCAAATATGTATTCAAATTCAGACATCTTAATCTTAAATAAAAATATCCTTGCCTATAATATCTAAACATGTTGTTGCCGATCGAGATCAATATACATCTTTTTTTCTTCTTAAAATAATCAAACATTCTATTTTAAATTATCTAAAATTTTATCTACTTTTCTAATTAATAAACATATTCTCCACACTATTTAGTTTTGCAATACTTTGCGGAGAAAATATATTTGAGGCGACCTCAATCATATTAAATATTAAAACTTTTCAAAAGTTGTATTTTAGGATTTCGTGTCATTTAAATACAATAAATTTCAGCTCGTGCATCAATAATCTTGAACCCACGCGATACCAAATACATCGAAGAATTGGAGTAAATTAACAATTTAAATGAAACTATTATAAATCTAGTGAATGTGGATGTCCCTTGCGTAATTTCTTTGTTAATCCATGTACCAAATGAATGAACCCATTAATTATTATAATTTGAGGAGACTTTTATAACTATAAATAGAGTATTTTTGGCTCATGGATATACTTGAAATAAGAAGAAAAGTTTCCTTCTCCTCTTTGCATCTCTTATGTATTCCTTCTTTCTTCTCTTTTGGTGCTTTAGTTTATAATTATAATATTTACTTTATAATAAAAATTAATTTTTTTTTTCTTTTGGTAATTAACTTTCATTTGTATTAATCACCAAAGATGATACTTTACAACTCCATAGTCAAGCAAACTCAGCTTACTATCTCAAAAGGAGTAAACATTACCACAAACCTAATTACATATTACTACTGATCTACTCCTCTATAAGAAATTATTGTATATGATTTTTAGCTCGAGCCGCTACTCTAATATTGTAAATATATGCTATTTCTCTTGCCAAAACAACACTGTCACGATATCTTTGCTCAAATGTACATGTGTTCCTTTCAATCCATAGTGCATATGAGGTTTCAACATAGATCATTCTGAATATGCTAGCCTTGTTGGGTTTTCCTTTACCTTGCTTGATGATCCACTGAAGGTGTTGATCCCACCAGGATGTTATCATTTGGCCTCCTCGAATCTATTTCATAATTTTTTTCCATAGCTTTATTACATATGAGCATTGGACAAAAAGATGCTCATTATTTCAACCTGACCTTGGCACATAACACAGTGAGGGGTGACATTTAATCCCGGTTAGCTAGTCTATCTTTAGTAGGCAACCTTCCATGCAATAGCAGCCACATAGTGAACACTGCCTTTGGTCGAGCAGAATTCTGAAAAACTAGATATTTCTAGCTCACTCTCGGTAATTCTCCTAGCAACTGTAAGTATATTTGTCGGATACTACTAGTATTATGATCACTTGAGTTCTGAGCCTACAAGATGGTACCTCTTGATCCAATTATTTTTTTCACCATCCAACTAGCTTGTTGTGGGATTGGCATATGCTGTACCTGTTGCTGTTTGATATAATAGGCATTAATCTACCTTATCCATAACTTATCCTGTTTGTGAGCTAAATCCCAACATGTTTTAGCAATTGCAACTTTGTTCCACAAATGGAGATTTATAAGGTTTAGACCACCAGCTGACTTAGGAGTACATATCTTCTCCCATGCCACTAATGCCTTCTTAGTTATTGTGTTAGTTCCTGACCAAATATAGCTTCTGCAGAGTGTCTCAATATTTTCAAAACCTTAGCAAGTAAGATGAATAGTTGAGCCTACTAGGATTGGATACCAAATATAATATATTGCACCAAATGCGCATTACCAACATAGGATAATTTTTTGGAGTTCATGAGGAGATCTTGGCTGTGATCTTTTCAATCAGAGGTTGCCATTGAATGAGAGCTTTTTTTAGTAGAGAGGGGGATGCCTAGGTACTTGAAAGGCTAAGAACCTTGTTCAAATCCCAGGTGATCCAAAATCTGTTTCTTCACATCTTGTTTCACTCCACCAAAATATATTAAACTTTTACCCAAATTAGCCTGTAAACCTGATGCTTCAGAGAACTGAGAGAAGTATTTGTATAATGTAGTCACTGAGGATAGGTTACCCTTGGTAAACAACAATAGATCATCAGCAAAACTCATATGAGTTATGTCTAATTTCCTGCACCTTGGGTGGTGCTAAAATATAGGCTCCTGCTTAAGTTCATTGAGGGATCTACTAAAGTATTCCATCACAATTGCAAATAGAAAAGGAGATATAGGATCTCCTTGTCGAAGACCCTTAGCAGCATTGAAAGGCTCAGTAGTTTCTCCATTTACAAGGACAGTGTAGTTTACTGTCTTGATGCATTCCATTATCCATTTGGTAAATCTGTCAATAAAACCTATCTCCTCCGTCACTTGTTATAAAAAGATCCACTCCACTGAATCATATAGTTTTTGAAAGTCAATCTTTATCGTACACCTAGGGGATATCTGAGCTCTAGTATTAGATTTAACTAGTTCATGAGCTAGAATTACATTATCTGTAATCTTTCTACCAGGGATGAAATCAGATTGAGCTTCACAAAATATGGTTGACATGACTTTCTGCAATCTGGAAGCCAAGATCTTAGAGATCATCTTGTATAGAACTGAACAAAAGGCTATTAGTCTATACTCTTTGACTGTGGCAGGTTTGGTCACTTTAGGAACTATTGTGATAGTGGAACAATTAATTGCTTTATAGATCTTTCCAGTTAAGAATAACTCCTTTATAGCCTCTGTAATCTGAATGTTGATAATGCCCCAAGATTTTTTTGAAGAAAACTGCATTAAATACATCAATACCTAGTGCTTTATCATCACCCACCAATAGCTTTAAGACTTTCAACAATCTCTTGGTCAGTTACCTCTGCACATAAATACATCATTTGCTGATGAGACAATGTAGGACCATTCTTTATGTATGATCTATTTATGGCAAGTAAGGAATTGGCAGCTGATCCCATTAAACTTTTGTATAAATCCATGATCTCTTTTTTGATAGTTGCAGGGTCAGTCAACTTGTCTCCTAGTAATGTTGTGATTTCTGTAATCTACTCTCTTTGAATTCTTTCCTTCATTACTGCTGTGAAGTATTTTGAGTTGGAATCTCCAAGTTGTATCCATCTTGCTCTAGCCTTCTGTTGTAGAACACTCTCCTCAATTAAGGACCACTTCTCAAGATTGAGTAGTATTTCCTTCTTCATATCTAATAAATCATTAGTACAAGTTATTGATATCTGCTCTTGAATGGTCCTCAGCTCTAGTCTAGCCTTTTCAATTCTTTGAGTGATGCCTCTGAATTCTCTAGAATTCAAAGCTTTCAGAGCAGATTTCAAGTCTTTCAACTTTATCCATACTGATTTCAAAGTTCCATGAGTATTGTGAGAATTCCATATGTTTGCCACTATTTGAGAAAAGTCTTCATGTGTTGTCCATATGTTGAAAAATATGAAGGGTATTCTACTAGTCCATGTTGAAGATGACATTATTAACAACATAGGAGCATGATATGATATTTGAGACAAACCATAGTTAGTTTCCACATGGCCCCAGGACATCATCCATTCATAGTTACCAAAAACTCTATCCAGTTTACTGCTGACCCTATCTACACCAGGTTGTTTATTTATCCATGTATAATAGTCACCCTTCCAATGTAGTTCTGTCAATGTTGTTTGTTGAAGGCAGGTAGCAAATCCTTGAATCTCTGAATAGTTTACTGGGTTGCATGATAGTCTATCATTTAGATATAATACTGCATTGAAATCTCCTGCTATTAGCCATGGAACTGTTATGCTTACTGATAGTAGTTGTAGGTTATCCCATAGAGCTCTTCTTTGTTCTATCTCATTATAACCATAAACTACAGTGAGTAAGCAATCTATATCTCCCCTTCTACTTTTCACCTGACAATATATCATTTGAGCATCATCTTTAAGACCAGTGACAATGAGATGCTTAGTATCCCACAACAACCAAATCCTTCCATTCCTAGCATCCTTATAATTTATTAGAACATTCCATCCAGGAAAAATAGCTTTTGAAATCCTTTGAGCATTTTCTTCCTTCACTTTAGTTTCTATAAGACCTACTAACTTTATTTTGTTACTCCTAATATACTTCCTAACCTCCTTTTGTTTATACCTTTTATTTATCCCCCTTATATTCCAGAACAACCAATTCATTACTATTGATTGCTACTTCCACCTCTATCACCAGGTGGAATGTGTCCTTCATATCTACTTATAGATATTGCCTCAAACCTATTTCTCACTGGGATGGGAGACAAAGGAGGGAAGTTGATGAGGTTAAGTTCAAGACTTTGCACTACTTTGCCTTTATCATCCCGTTTCTCGGCTACAGGCACCAAGTTTTGCTGAGTATTGCTCTCCTTAGGTTCAGGTGTTTGTGTTGCTCTTCTATGAACTTCAGCTTCCAGATTGGTGACAACTTGTTATTGAGTCTCGGATGAGGATGTATTGTGGCTCAGATACATTAGGTATAGGATCTTTAGCTCTCCATTCCTATATGATTACCTTATTACTCCTTACTTTCTTAGGCTGGATTGGCTGCTGCATCATAGGTCTTGTTTGATTGGAACACTTGTGTCCCGCAACTAAGCATTTGTCACAATAGGCAGGTTTTCAGTCATAGGTAACAGCTTGCATAAACTTCTTTCCCGTTAGATCCATAACCATAACTTCAGTTGGCAGCTCTGTAGTAATATTAACCTCAATAAGCATTCGAGCAAAGGATACTCGAGTCTGCTTAGTGGTGCACTCATTAGCAAAAATAGGCTCCCCAATCACACTAGCAATTCTACCGAGTGAGCCAACTCCCCAACAAGACATAGGTAACTTAGAAAATTTGACCCACAATGGAATAACAATAGGAAATTCTTCAGTGAAATCAAAGTCAGGGGTCCATGGTTTTAGAATGATAGGCTTGTTGGCTATTGAATAAGGGCCAGCACATAGTATTTCACGAGCATCTTNATGAGTATTATGAGAATTCCATATATTTGCCACTATTTGAGAAAAGTCTTCATGTGTTGTCCATATGTTGAAAAATATGAAGGGTATTCTACTAGTCCATGTTGAAGATGACATTATTAACAACATAGGAGCATGATATGATATTTGAGGCAAACCATAGTTAGTTTCCACATGGCCCCAGGACATCATCCATTCATAGTTACCAAAAACTCTATCCAGTTTACTGCTGAACCTATCTACACCAGGTTGTTTATTTGTCCATGTATAATAGTCACCCTTCCAATGTAGTTCTGTCAATGTTGTTTGTTGAAGGCAGGTAGCAAATCCTTGAATCTCTGAATAGTTTACTGGGTTGCATGATAGTCTATCATTTAGATATAATACTGCATTGAAATCTCCTGCTATTAGCCATGGAACTGTTATGCTTACTGATAGTAGTTGTAGGTTATCCCATAGAGCTCTTCTTTGTTCTATCTCATTATAACCATAAACTACAGTGAGTAAGCAATCTATATCTCCCCTTCTACTTTTCACCTGACAATATATCATTTGAGCATCATCTTTAAGACCAGTGACAATGAGATGCTTAGTATCCCACAACAACCAAATCCTTCCATTCCTAGCATCCTTATAATTTATTAGAACATTCCATCCAGGAAAAATAGCTTTTGAAATCCTTTGAGCATTTTCTTCCTTCACTTTAGTTTCTATAAGACCTACTAACTTTATTTTGTTACTCCTAATATACTTCCTAACCTCCTTTTGTTTATACCTTTTATTTATCCCCCTTATATTCCAGAACAACCAATTCATTACTATTGATTGCTACTTCCACCTCTATCACCAGGTGGAATGTGTCCTTCATATCTACTTATAGATATTGCCTCAAACCTATTTCTCACTGGGATGGGAGACAAAGGAGGGAAGTTGATGAGGTTAAGTTCAAGACTTTGCACTACTTTGCCTTTATCATCCCGTTTCTCGGCTACAGGCACCAAGTTTTGCTGAGTATTGCTCTCCTTAGGTTCAGGTGTTTGTGTTGCTCTTCTATGAACTTCAGCTTCCAGATTGGTGACAACTTGTTATTGAGTCTCGGATGAGGATGTATTGTGGCTCAGATACATTAGGTATAGGATCTTTAGCTCTCCATTCCTATATGATTACCTTATTACTCCTTACTTTCTTAGGCTGGATTGGCTGCTGCATCATAGGTCTTGTTTGATTGGAACACTTGTGTCCCGCAACTAAGCATTTGTCACAATAGGCAGGTTTTCAGTCATAGGTAACAGCTTGCATAAACTTCTTTCCCGTTAGATCCATAACCATAACTTCAGTTGGCAGCTCTGTAGTAACATTAACCTCAATAAGCATTCGAGCAAAGGATACTCGAGTCTGCTTAGTGGTGCACTCATTAGCAAAAATAGGCTCCCCAATCACACTAGCAATTCTACCGAGTGAGCCAACTCCCCAACAAGACATAGGTAACTTAGAAAATTTGACCCACAATGGAATAACAATAGGAAATTCTTCAGTGAAATCAAAGTCAGGGGTCCATGGTTTTAGAATGATAGGCTTGTTGGCTATTGAATAAGGGCCAGCACATAGTATTTCACGAGCATCTTTAATAGTTTGAAATCTAATTATGTAATAGTCTTCATCATGGTAGAACATACCAGACTCAGCAATATGTGACCAGTGTAAATTAATGTATCTCTTCATCGCATTATACCCTGGTCCATCTCCTAAAATATATGCAATCAATGCACACCTCCATTTGTTCTCTTCCGCTTCTACCTCTGATTTGTCTAATTGAACCATAGGCTGTCCATCTACAATTTGCGGTGGGATATAGGAAAGTGACATACCATTTGTAGCGAATCTATTCTTCTGGAACAAAGTTGCCCATGGAGCTTTAGGTTCAGCTTCACTTGCTCTTACCACCTCTGCCTCTGCTGATTTCTCTGACGGATTTACTTGATTTTGAGCTGGCTTAAGCATATTTACTGTTCCATTGGCTGGTACTGCCAAAGTAACTGCTACAAAACTAACTGACACTGGCGAAGTTAGATCTAGTCTCTTAGAGATGTTAGGATGGCTCGATGTAGAACCAAATTCACACACAACACCTTCCTTAGCCGGATCTGCAGTTTGAGTTGTTGATGGTGGAGTAGCTTCTGGTGCTGCTTTCTCCATCAATGGCTGATTTCCAGTTATCACCGAGCTTACAAGAGTAGTTAATGGGTATTTACGAGGTCGACCCCGTCCTCTGCCTCTCCCTTTCGCCATGGCTACACAAGCGGCGTATGTTTAACTAACGTGCGCCGAGAGCATTACGAAGAAGGAGTATTGCTAATTGTTATTTACTTTTCCGTTTTTTTTCCTTGAGATGAAAGGCATTGTAAAAAAGAAAAAAAGGATCTTGTCGATTGATCATAAGAGATACATATTCCAAATGGCATTTTAATTTTTAAGTGAAATACTAAGCTAACTAAGTAGTGGGTTCTTTCCCATAAAAGTAAAATACCATATTAAACTAAATATTAAGTTATCTATTATTTACCGGGTTGATATTACTATGACAGCATTATTCTTTGCATTCTTTCATTTTTCAAGCCAGTTAACAATGGCTATTGGATTTTCACTATTGGTGTTGTATTAAACTTTATTAATTACTATCTGATTTAATTTTTATTACACTTGTTTATAAAGTCCACCTGGGGGCCTTGGGGCATTCCCGTTGGGTTACTTATAAAGGTAATCATAAGCCAGTTGGTAATTGATTTATTTCTTTGTTAGGGAAAATAATACATTAATTAATAGATGGCCTATCGAAAGTCTGAAATATACGCACAACCAAAAGTCCATAATCATCTTCACATCTAACGTTCGTTGTCAAAAAAGCATCTAAAAAATAAGTTAGATTTCTCACCTTCCCATCAAAGAAAAATTACTTATTAAAATAAAAAAAATTAAAGAAAATTTATGGGGGGGATTGAAAACATGAAAATTTGCAGGGTGGGGCAAAGGAGTTCAATCTTTGCTAGTTAAGACTGAACCTACCATACAATCGCTCCACCCCATTGACATCTTATATATAAGAATCCTTTATATTCATTTAGCTCTATATTAGATTGATCCAATTTCTATTATGTGTAAATTGTAATTACCTATGTGAGTTTCACACAAGCAATCTTTAGTAAGATAAAGTAGAAAAATTGTAGCTTATAGATAATTATAAATCCCTTTAAATAATGTAAAAATGATAGGAAAAAGTTTTTATTTCGAATGAATGAGACACAAGAAAGTTTTGGATAACATTTTTTACAAATTCAATTGGTTGTATAACATGCTTTGGAAATGAAGCACAATTTAAGAATAAAAACGAGGAAGGCCACCGTGAAACTGTTTAGAATAAGCTAATAATGAGAATGCCCATAAAATGTTTGTTATTAAATTGACTAGCTGATAACTCCAAACTTGGGCTTGCATTTTATTTGGCATTTGTTTTACTTTGGGATTAGAGTGATCCAAATTGACCACGTCAATCGTCATAATATTAATGTGATTTCGTATACAGATAATACATGCGATTTTGTTTTTCTACCCAAATGGACAAATAATTTTTTTTTCTAACCAAGTCTTCTTGTAGGGCTATTACTGCAAGGTGGTGGTGAAGGGAATTCAAGCAGTAGCACCTACTCCACATGCATATGTCCAAAATACAGTTAAGACTACAATTACAAGCTACGTGTGGCCGGCAAATTCAAGCAGTAACACTTTTTCCCATCCACAAATATAAATACAATATGGTTTAGGGGCAATACATCCACAACTTAATTAAGATCTTGAAGAAATGTTAAATTATCTTCGGAGATAAAATGACCTTAAACAAAAATCTTCTTCCAAGACAAGATGCTATTGAACAAGGCTCGCCATGCTTGAGGGACCTCATCCTCCACAACACGAAGCACAAATATAGACCTTGGCAAATATATTTAGACCAAAAATTACTAGCTTTTCTTGAGATCTCAACCTACACAACCCGGAGGACAACCTAGAGGTCAACATGGACTTTGGCTTGGGGGGACTTCAGCCTCCACAATCACATCTAGATCAAGTAATATTAAGAAAATCACTAGTTCTTTTCTTCAGTTAATAATGAAGAAAAATAGTGAAAAATATACAAATAAAATAACACAAATATAAAATCTGCACAATAAAAATAAGAACATGATTAACTTTTTTCTCAGTCCGTAAAGAAGGAAGACAATAAAAATAAAATAAAATAGAGTAATATAAATTGTAGATAACAAAATAAGACGTTGAATAGTGCACTATAGTGATGATCTAATACATTACTAATAATCTCATACATGAATGAAGTTTATGTCATAACAAATAACTTTATGACATATAGTATGTATCACGTAGAATATTAATAGAGTTTCATGTATATACTAAAACTAGATGAGCTTTCTATTGTTTTGTGCTGCCTTGAAATGTCATATATTAAGTATTGCTTGATATAGACTATTTAATCTAGAGAGTTCCACACGATTTCTGGCATTTAGATTATTTTTCATTTTAGATTCATTTCTATATAATTATATACATAAATATGCGTAGTTGTCATATATTTTATTTAGAAACACAAATCAAGGCTATTTGTGGGCGAATGACTTACTTTAAGCCATAGCTCTTGTGTAGAATAGTCTATGATTTGGACATTACTGTCTTGATGAATTAAGCACCCTCCACTTCCAACCAAGAGGTTGTGAGTTCGAGTCACCCCAAGAGCAAGGTGGAGAGTTCTTGGAGGGAAGGATGCCGAGGGTCATTTGGAAATAGCCTCTCTACCCCACGGTAGGGGTAAGGTCTGCGTACACACTACCCTCTCCAGACCCCACTAGTGAGATTATACTGGGTTGTTGTTGTTATTGTTGTTGTTGTTGTTGTTGTTGTTGTTATCTTAATGAATTAAGTAATCGATGAACCAACTTGATTTGCCACTATCACACGATAGGTTGAATTCAAGATAGTCGTGCTATTTTGATTGGACATTACGGGCCGCAAAATTCAAACTTAAGGACATCGTGTCATAAAGTTCGAAAATTGTATGTAAAAATTCGAATCTTATGTCCTGAATTTTAAATTAGTAGTTCAGAAATTTAGGACACTTAGTCCTGAATTTTAAATTAGTAGTTCAGAAATTTAGGACACTTAGTCCTGAATTTTAAATTAGCAACTCAAAAATTCAAGACACTAAGTCTTGCATTTCAAAATTCTAAGATACTTAGTCCTGAAATTTGGGTGAATTGGCTAATCTTTAAATATATTGTAAATTGATGATATATTTTAAATAGTGTGCTTAAAAATGGCTATTGCTGCAGTTCTCCCTTAAGACCATCCATATGAAAACACAAATTAATGCGAATTTGAAATCAAACGTTACCAAAATTTTAATCAGTATAAGTAAACACTTAGGGTGTGTTTGGTATCCCACTTTC
>AWOL01S0452245.1:5920-17855 GCA_000715115.1 Nicotiana otophora
GCCCCGCCATGATCGTTCCTCATTTTTTGCGTTTTGCGGCCAAAAAACTAGAATTCCCCCCGATTCCCATATTTTCGGGTGCTATAGCCCACGGCTTACAAGTGGTCCCGGGACCACACGACCCCGATATCCTAAAAATTTTCCGGTCCAGCAAATACAACCTAAGGAACAATAATCACCGCCCACCATGATCGTTCCTCAGTTTTTGCATTTTGCGGTCAAAGAACTAGAATCCCCCCCGATTCCCATATTTTTGGGTCCTATAGCCCAAGCCTTCCAAGTGGTCCCGGGACCACCGGACCCTGATCTCCTAAAATGTTTTCCGTGCCATCAAATACGACCTAAGGAACAATAATCACCGCCCGCCATGATCGTTCCTCATTGTTTGCATTTTTCGGCCAAAGAACTAGTATTCCGCCTGATTCCCATATTTTCGTGTGCTATAGACCACGCCATCTGAATGGGCCGGGACCTCCGGACCCTGATCGCCTAAAACATTTCCGGGCCATCAAATACGACCTAAGGAACCATAGTCACAAACCTGCCATGATCATTCATCATGTTTTGCGTTTTTCGGCCAAAGAACTAGAATTCCGCCCGATTCCCATATTTTCATGTCTTACCACGGCTTCCGAGTGGGCCCGGCTCCCCGGACTCGGATCGCCTAAAATTTGTTTTGGCCATCAAATACGGCCTAAGGATCCATAGTCACTGCCCCTCCATGACCGTTCCTCATTTGTTTGGATTTTAAAGCAAAGAAACTAGAATTTCCCCAGATTCCCATATATTTGTGTGCTAGCCCACGCCTTCTCTATGGGTAGGGGCCCCCTGAGCCGGATCGTTTAAAATTTTTCCACGCCATCAAATACGACCTAAGGAACAATAATCAGTGCCCTCCATGATCGTTCCTAATATTTTGCATTTTTTGGCCAAAAAGCTAGAATTCCCCCCGATTCCCATATTTTTGGGTGCTATAGCCCACGCCTTCCAAGTGGTCCCGGGACCACCGGACCTTGATCTCCTAAAAATTTTACGGTCCATCCAATACGACCTAAGGAACAATAATCACCGCCCGCCATGATCGTTCCTCATTGTTTGCATTATTCGGCCAAAGAACTAGAATTCCGCCCGATTCCCATATTTGCATGTGCTATAGACCACGCCTTCCGAATGGGCCGGGCCCCCCAGACCCTGATCGCCTAAAACATTTCCGAGCCATCAAATATGACCTAAGGAACCATAGTCACCACCCCTCCAAGATCGTTCCTCATGTTTTGCGTTTTTCGGCCAAAGAACTAGAATTCCGCCCGATTCCCATATTTTCATGTGTTACCACGGCTTCCGAGTGGGCTGGGCTCCCCGGACCTGTATCGCCTAAAAATTTTTCAGGCCATCAAATACGGCCAAAGGAACCATAGTCACTGCCCAACCATGATCGTTCCTCATTGTTTTAGTTTTTACGGCTGAAAAACAATTATTTCGCCAGATTCCCATATTTTCGTGTGCTATAGCCCATGCCTTCCCTGTGGGTAGGGGCCCCCTGAGACGGATCGTTTAAAATTTTTCCACACCATCAAATACGACCTAAGGAACCATAGTCACCGCCCCGCCATGATCGTTCCTAATGTTTTGCATTTTTCGGCCAAAACGCTAGTATTCCGTCCGATTCCCATATGTTCGTGTGCTATAGCCCACGCCTTTCGAGTGGTTCGGGGCCCCTGGACTCGGATCGCCTAAAATTTTTTTCGGGCCTTTAAATACGACCTAAGGAACCAAAGTCACTGCCCTATCATGACCGTTCCTATTTTTTGCATTTTACGGCCAAAATCCAAGAATTCCGCTCGTTTCCCATATTTTTGTGTGCTATAGCCCACGCCTTCCAAGTGGTCCTGGGACCTAGATCGACTAAAATTTTTCCGGGCCATCAAATACTACCTAAGGAACCATAGTCATCACCTCGCAATGATCGTTCCTCATGTTTTGCGTTTTTCGGCCAATGAATTAGAATTCCGCCCGATTCCCATATTTTCGTGTGATATTGCCCACGCCTTCCTAGTTGATAGGGCCCCCCGGAGCCGGATCACCTAAAATTCTTTCGGGACATCAAATATGACCTAAGGAACCATAGTCACCGCCCCGCCATGATCGTTTCTCATGTTTTGCGTTTTTCGGCCAAAAGCCTTGAATTACGCTCGATTCCCATATTTTCGTGTGCAATAGCCCACGCCTTCCGAGTGGGCCGGACCCCCCTGATTCGGATCGACAAAATTTTTTTTGGGCCATCAAATACAACCTAAGGAACAATAATCACCGCCCTGCCATGATCGTTCCTCATTTTCTGCATTTTTCGTCCAAACAACTAGAATTCCGCCCGATTCCCATATTTGCGTGTGCGCTCATGCCTTCCAAGTGGGCCGGGCGCCCCGGACTGGAATCGCCTAAAACTTTTTTGGGCCATCCAATACGACCTAAGGAACAATAGTCACCGCCCCGTCATGACCTTTCCTCATTTCTATGCAATTTACGGCCAAACAACTTGAATTTCACCCAATTCCCACATTTTCGTGTGCTATAACCCACGCCTTCCAAGTGGTCCCGGGACCCCAATCGCCTAAAGTTTTTTCGGGCCATCAAATACGACCTAAAGAGCCATAGCCACCGCCCCTCCATGATCGTTCCTCATATTTGGCATTTTTCGGCAAAAAAACTAGAATTTCGTCCGATTCACATATTTCGTGTGCTATAGCCCACGCCTTCCGAGTGGGCCGCCCCCCCCGGACTCGGATCGCCTAAAAGTTTTCCGTGTAATTAAATACGACCTAAGGACCCATAGTCACCGCCCCGCCACATTTTTTGCATTTTTTGGCCAAACAACTAGAATTCCGCCCGATTCCCATATTTTCATATCCTATTGCCCACGCCTTCCAAGTGGGCCCGGGACCCCCGGACCCCGATCTCCTAAAATTTCTCCGGGTCATCAAATACGACCTAAGGAACCATAATCACCGCCCCGCCATGATCGTTCCTCATTTTTTGAATTTTTCGTCCAAAGAACTAGAATTTCGGCTGAGTCCCATATTTGTGTGTGCTATAGACCACGTCTTCCGAATGGGCCGGGCCTACCAGAACCTGATCGGTTAAAATTTATCCGGGCCATAAAGTACATCCTAAGGAACTATAGTCACCACCCCGCCATGAACGTTCCTTATTTTTTGCATTTTTCGGTCAAAGAACTAGAATTCCGCCCAATTCCCATATTTTCGGGTGCCGCGTTCCGAGTGGGTCCGGCCCATCCGGACCCGGATAACCTTAAATTTTTCCGGACCATCAAATACGACCTAAGGAACCATAGTCACCACCCTACCATGATCGTTCCTCATTTTTTGCATTTTCGGCCCAATAACAAGAATTACGCCCGCTTCACATATTTTCGTGTGCTATAGCCCACGCCTTCCAAGTGATCACTGCCTCCCCGGACTCGGATCGCCTAAAATATTTTCCGGGCCATCAAATACGACCTAAGGAACAATAATCACCGCCCCTCCATGATCGTTCCTCATTTTTAACATTTTTCGCCCAAAGAACTAGAATTCTGTCCGATTCCCTTATTTTCGTGTGCTATAGACCACGCCTTCCGAATGGGCCGGGCCCCTCGGACCCTGATCGCCTAAAATTTTTCCAGGCCATCATATATGACCTGAGGAACAATATTCACTGCTCCGCCATGATCGTTCCTCATGTATTGCGTTTTTCGGCCAAAATATTAGAATTCCAACCCATTCCCTTATTTGCGTGTGCTATAGCCCACTCCTTCCAAGTGGTCCCGGGACCCCGATCGCCTAAAATATTTTCGGGCCATAAGATACGACCTAAGGAGCCACAGCCACCACCCCACCATGATCGTTCCTCATCTTTTGCATTTTTGGGCCAAAAAACTAGAATTCCGCCCGATTCACATAATTCCGTGTGCTATAGCCCACGCCTTCTGAGTGGGACGGGCCCCCTGACTCGGATCGTCGGAAATTTTTCCGGGCCATCAAATAATACCTAAGGAGCCATAATCACCACCCCGCCATGATCATTCCTCATTGTTTGCATTTTTCGGCCAATAAACTAGAATTCCGCTCGATTCCCATATTTTGGTGTGCTATAAACCACGCCTTCCGAATGGGCCAGGCCCCTCGGACGCTGATCGCCTAAAAGTTTTCCAAGCCATCAAATACGACCTAAGGAACCATAGTCACCACCCCGCCATGATCGTTCTTCATGTTTTGCATTTTTCGGCCAAAAAACTAGAATTCCAGCCTATTTCCATATTTTCGTGTGCTATAGCCCACTCTTTCCAAGTGGTCCAGGGACCCCGATCGCCTAAAATATTTTCGGGACATCAAATATGACCTAAGGAGCCATATCCACCACCCCCCACCTCCCCATGATTTTTCCTCATTTTTTGAATTTTTCGGCCAAAAAACTAGAATTCCGCCCGATTCACATATTTTCGCGTGTTATAGCCCACGCCTTCCGAGTGGGCCGGGCCCCCGAACTCGGATCGCCTAAAATATTTCTGGGCCATCACATACGAACTAAAGAACCATAGTCACCACCCCACCATGATCGTTCCTCATGTTTTACATTTTTCAACCAAAAAACTAGAATTCCGCCCGGTTCGTATATTTTCGTGTGCTATAGCCCACTCCTTTCTATTGGTCCCGGGACCCCGATTGCCTAAAATATTTTCGGGCCATCAAATACAACCTAAGGAGCCATAGCCACCTCCCCGCCATGATCATTCCTCAGCTTTTGCATTTTTCGGCAAAACAACTAGAATTCCGCCCGATTCACATATTTTCATGTGCTATAGCCCAAGCCTTCCGAGTGGGCCGGGCCCCACGAACTCAGATCGCCTAAAAATTTTCTGGGGCATCAAATATAACCTAAGGAATCATAGTCACTGCCCTACCATGATCGTTCCTCATTGTTTGTGTTTTTCGGCCAAAAAACTAGAATTTCGCCCGTTTCACATATTTTCGTGTGCTATAGCCCACGCCTTCCAAGTGGTCACGGCCCCCCCGGACTCGGGTCGCCTAAATTTTTTCCGGGCCATCAAATACGACCTAAGGAACAATAATCACCTCCCCTCCATGATCGTTCCCCATTTTTAGCTTTTTTCGGCCAAAGAACTAGAATTTCGCCCGATTCCCAAATTTTCGTATGCTATAGACCACACCTTCTGAATGGGCCGGGCCCCTCAGACCCCGATCGCCTAAAATTTATCCAGGCCATCAAATACGACCTAAGGAACCATAGTCACCGCCCTGCCATGATCGTTCCTCATGGTTTGCGGTTTTCGGCCAAAAAACTAGAATTCCAACCCATTCCCATATTTTCGTGTGCTATAGCCCACTCCTTCTAAGTGGCCCTGGGACCCCGATCGCCTAGAATATTTTTGGGCCATCAAATACGACCTAAGGATCCATAGCCACCGCCTCGCCATGATCGTTCCTCATTGTTTGCATTTTTCGGGCAAAAAACTAGAATTTCGCCCGATTCACATATTTTCGTGTGCTATAGCCCACACCTTCCGAGTGGGACGGCCCCCCCGGACTCGGATCGCCTAAACTTTTTCTAGGCCATCAAATACGACCTAAGGAATAATAATCACCACCCCGCCATGATCGTTCCTCCTATTTTGCATTTTTCGGCCAAAAAACTAGAATTCCGCCCGATTCCCATATTTTCGTGTGCTATAGCCCAAGCCTTCCAAGTGGTCCCGGGACCACCAGACCCCAATCTCCTAATATTTTTCCGGGCCATCAAATACGACCTAAGGAACCATATTCACCGTCCTGCCATGATCATTCCTCATGGTTTGTGTTTTTCGGCCAAAAAACCAGAATTCCTACCCATTCCCATATTTTCGGGTGCTATAGCCCACTTCTGCCAAGTGGTCCCGGGACCCCGATCACCTAAAATGTTTTTGGGCCTTCAAATATGACCTAAGAGGCCATAGCCACCGCCTCGCCATGATCGTTCCTCATGTTTTGCATTTTTCGGGCAAAAAACTAAAATTCCGCCTGATTCACATATTTTCAAGTGCTATAGCCCACGCCTTCCGAGTGGGACAGGGCCCCCGGACTCGGATCGCCTAAAACACTTCCGGGCCATCAAATACGACCTAAGGAACAATAATAACCACCCCTCCATGATTGTTCCCCCTATTTTGCATTTTGCGGCCAAAAAACTAGAATTCCGCCCGATTCTCATATTTTCGTATGCTATAGCCCATGCCTTCCAAGTGGTCCCGAGACCATCGGACCCCAATCTCCTAATATTTTTCCGGGCCATCAAATACGACCTAAGGAACCATAGTCACTGCCACGCCATGATCATTCCTCATTGTTTGCGTTTTGCGGCCAAAAAACTAGAATCCCCCCCGATTCCCATATTTTCGGGTGCTATAGCCCACGGCTTACAAGTGGTCCCGGGACCACAGGACCCCGATCTCCTAAAAATTTTCCGGGCCATCAAATACGACCTAAGGAAAAATAATAACCGCCCGCCATGAGCGTTCCTCATTTTTGGCGTTTTGCGGCCAAAGAACTAGAATTCCCCCCGATTCCCATATTTTTGGGTGCTATAGCCCAAGCCTTCCAAGTGGTCCCGGGACCACCGGACCCTGATCTCCTAAAACATTTTCCGTGCCATCCAATACGACCTAAGGAACAATAATCATCGCCCGCCATGATCGTTCCTCATTGTTTGCATTTTTCGGCCAAAGAAATAGTATTCCGCCCGATTCCTATATTTTCATGTGCTATAGACCACGCCATCCGAATGGGCCGGGCCCCCCGGACCCTGATCGCCTAAAACATTTTCGGGCCATCCAATACGACCTAAGGAACCATAGTCACCACCCCGCCTTGATCATTCATCATGTTATGCATTGTTCGGCCAAAGCACTAGAATTCCGCCCGATTCCCATTTTTTCATGGGTTACCACGGCATCCGCGTGGGCCCGACTCCCCGGACTCGGATCGCCTAAAACTTTTTATGGCCATCCAATACGGCCTAAGGAACCATAGTCACTACCCCGCCATGACCTTTCCTCATTTGTTTGGATTTTACAGCAAAAAAACTAAAATTTCTTCAGATTCCCATATTTGTGTGGGCTAGCCCGCGCCTTCTTTGTGGGTAGGGGCCCCCTGAGCCGGATCGTTTAAAATTTTTCCACGCCATCAAATACGACCTAAGGAACAATAATCAGCGCCCGTCATGATCGTTTCTAAATTTTTGCATTTTTCGGCCAAAAAGCTAGAAATCTACCGATTCCCATATTTTTGGGTGCTATAGGCCACGCCTTCCAAGTGGTCCGGGACCACCGGACCCTGATCTCCTAAAAACTTTTCGGGCCATCCAATACGACATAGGGAACAATAATCACCGCCCGCCATGATCGTTCCTCATCGTTTACATTTTTCGGCCAAAGAACTAGAATTCCGCCCGATTCCCATATTTTCGTGTGCTATAGACCACGCCTTCCGAATGGGCCGGGCCCCCCGGACCCTGATCGATTAAAACATTTCCGGGCCATCCAATACGACCTAAGGAACCATAGTCACCACCCCTCCAAGATCGTTCCTCATGTTTTGCGTTTTTCGGCCAAAGAACTAGAATTCTGCCTGATTCCCATATTTGTATGTGTTACCACGGCTTCCGAGTGGGCTGGGCTCCCCGGACTTGGATCGCCTAAAAAATTTTCAGGCCATCAAATACGGCCAAAGGAACCATAGTCACTGCCCCGCCATGACCGTTCCTCATTTCTTTAGGTTTTACGGCCAAAAAACTAGAATTTCGCCAGATTCCCATATTTTCGTGAGCTATAGCCCATGCCTTCTCTGTGGGTAGGGGCCCCCTAAGCCGGATCATTTAAAAATTTTCAACACCATAAAATACGACCTAAGGAACCATAGTCACTGCCCCGCCATGATCGTTCCTAATTTTTTGCAATTTTCGGCCAAAACGCTAGTATTCCGTCCGATTCCCATATTTTCGTGTGCTATTGCCCACGCCTTTCGAGTGGTTCGGGGCCCCCGGAGCCGGATCACCTAAAATTCTTTCGGGCAATCAAATATGACCTAAGGAACCATAGTCACCGCCCCACCATGATCGTTCCTCATGTTTTGAATTTTTTGGCCAAAACACTTGAATTACGCTCGATTCCCATATTTTCGTGTGCTATAGCCCACACATTCCGAATGGGCCGGGCCCCCTGATTCGGATCGACAAAATTTTTTTTGGGCCATCCAATACGACCTAGGGAACTATAGTCACCACCCTACCATGATCCTTCCTCATTGTTTGCATTTTGCGGCCAAAATACTAGAATTCCGCCGGATTCCTATATTTTCGTGTGCTATAGCCCACACCTTCCAAGTGGTCCCGGGACCCCCGGACCCTGATCTCCTACAATTTTTCCGGGCCATCAAATATGACCTAAGGAACCATAGTCACCGCCCCGCCATGATCATTCCTCATTTTTTGCATTATTCAGCCAAAAAGCTAGAATTCCGCCCGATTTCCATATTTTCGTGTGCGCTCATGCCTTCCAAGTGGGCCGGCGCCCCGGACTGGAATCGCCTAATACATTTTCGGGCCATCACATACGACCTAAGGAACCATAGTCACCACCCCGTCATGACCTTTCCTCATTTATTTGCAATTTACGGCTAAACAACTTGAATTTCACCAAATTCCCACATTTTGGTGTGCTATAACCCACGCCTTCCAAGTGGTGCCGGGACCCCGATCGCCTAAAGTTTTTTTGGGCCATCAAATACGACCTACGGAGCCATAGCCACCACCCCTCCATGATCGTTCCTCATATTTATCATTTTTCGGCAAAAAAACTAGAGTTTCGTCCAATTCACATATTTCGTGTGCTATAGCCCACGCCTTCCGAGTGGGCCGCTCCCCGGACTCGGATCCCCTAAAAGTTTTCCGTGTAATTAGATACGACCTAAGGAACCATTGTTACTGCCTCGCCATGATCATTCCACATTGTTTGCAATTTGTGGCCAAACAACTAGAATTCCGCCCGATTCCCATATTTTCGTGTGCTATAGCCCACACCTTCCAAGTGGGCCCGGGACCCCCGGACCCCGATATCCTAAAATTTTTCCGGGTCATAAAATACGACCTAAGGAACCATAGTCACCGCCCCTCAATGATCGTTCCTCATGTTTTGCATTTTTTGGCTAAAAAACTTGAATTATGCTCGATTCCCATATTTGCGTGTGCAATAGCCCATGCTTTCCGAGTGGGCCGGGCCCCCTGATTCGGATGGACAAAATTTTTTTCGGTCCATCAAATACGACCTAGGGAACTATAGTCACCGCCCTTCCATGATCCTTCCACATTGTTTGCATTTTTCGGCCAAAATACTAGAATCCGCCGGATTCCTATATTTTCATGTGCTATAGCCCACGCCTTCCAAGTGGTCCCGGGACCCCCGGACCCTGATCTCCTAAAATTTTTCTAGGCCATCAAATATGACCTAAGGAACCATAGTCACCGCCCCGCCATGATCATTCCTCATTTTTTACAGTATTCAGCCAAAAAGCTAGAATTCCGCCCGATTTCCATATTTTCGTGTGCGCTCATGCCTTCCAAGTGGGCCGGCGCCCCGGACTGGAATTGCCTAAAACATTTTCGGGCCATCCAATACGACCTAAGGAACCATAGTCACCGCCCCGTCATGACCTTTCCTCATTTCTTTGCAATTTACGGCCAAACAACTTGCATTTCACCAAATTCCCACATTTTCGTGTGCTATAACCCACGCCTTCCAAGTGGTCCCGGGACCCCGATCGCCTAAAGTTTTTTCAGGCCATCAAATACGACCTAAGGAGCCATAGCCACCGCCCCTCCATGATCGTTCCTCATATTTGGCATTTTGCGGCAAAAAAACTAGAATTTCGTCCAATTCACATATTTCGTGTGCTATAGCCCACGCCTTCCGAGTGGGCCGCTCCCCGAACTCGGATCGCCTAAAAGTTTTCCGTGTAATTAAATACGACCTAAGGCACCATTGTCACTGCCCCGCCATGATCATTCCACATTGTTTGCATTTTTTGGCCAAACAACTAGAATTCCGCCCGACTCCCATATTTTCGTGTGCTATAGCCCACACCTTCCAAGTGGGTCCGGGACACCCGGACCCCGATCTCCTAAAACTTTTTCGGGTCATAACATACGACCTAAGGAACCATAATCACCGCCCTGCCATGATCGTTCCTCATTATTTGAATTTTTCGGCCAAAGAACTAGCATTTCGGCTGATTCCCATATTTTTGTGTGCTATAGACCATGCCTTCCGAATGGGCCGGGGCTCCCAGAACCTGATCGGCTAAAATGTTTTCGGGCCATCAAATACGGCCTAAGGAACCATAGTCACCGCCCCGCCATGAACGTTCCTTATGTTTTGCGTTTTTCGGTCAAAGAACTAGAATTCCGCCCGATTCCCATATTTGTGCGTGCCCGGATAACCTTAAATTTGTTCAAGCCATCAGATACGACCTAAGGAACCATAGTCACCTCCCTACCATGATCGTTCCTCATTTGTTGCATTTTTCGGCCAAATAACAAGAATTACGCCCGCTTCACATATTTTCGTGTGCTATAGCCCACGCCTTCCGAGTGGGCCAAGCCCCCCGGACTCGGATCACCTAAAAGTTTTTCGGGCCTTCTAATACGACCTAAGAAACCATAGTCACTGCCCTGCCACGATCGTTCCTCATTGTTTGTAGTTTTCGGAAAAAAAAACTGGAATTCTGCCCGATACCCATATTTTCGTGTGCTATAGCAAATGCCTTCCGAGTGGTCTCGGCCCGCCCGGACCCTGATCGCCTAAAATTTTTCCGGTCCATCAAATATTACCTAAGGAACCATAGTCACCGCCCCGCCATGAACGTTCCTCATTTCTTGCATTTTTCGGCCAAAATACTAGAATTTCGCCCGATTCCCATACTAGAATTTCGCCCGTACTGGGATCGCCTAAAGTTCTTTCGGGCCATCACATACGACCTAAGGAACCATAGTCACTGCCCCACAATGATCATTCCTCATTTGTTACGTTTTTCGGCCAAAAAACTAGACTTTTGCCTGATTCCCATATTTGC
This sequence comes from Nicotiana otophora, assembly GCA_000715115.1. Lineage (NCBI taxonomy): Eukaryota > Viridiplantae > Streptophyta > Magnoliopsida > Solanales > Solanaceae > Nicotiana > Nicotiana otophora. The sequence goes on from AWOL01S0452245.1 coordinate 17,098, forward strand.
TTGTGCAATAGCCCACGCCTTCCGAGTGGGCCGATCCCCCCTCACTCGGACCGCCTAAAAATTTTTCGGGTCATCCAATACAAACTAGGGAACCATAGTCACCACCTCGCCATGAGAGTTCCTCATTTTGCGGACAAATAACTAGAATTCCGCCCGATTCCCATATTTTCGTGTGTGCCAGCCCACACCTTCCAAGTGCTTTCCGGACCCTCAGACCCCGATAGCCTAAAACTTTTCTGGGCCATCAAATACGACCTAAGGAACCATACTCACCGCCCCGCCATGACCTTTCTTCATTATTTGCATTTTAGTGCCAAAACACTAGAATTCCGCCTTATTCCCATATTTTCGTATACTATAGCCCACGCCTTCGAACTGGTCTCGGGACCCCCAGACTCGAATCGCCTAAAAGTTTTCCGGGCTATTAATACGACCAAAGGAACCATAGCCAACACCCCGCAATGATCGTTCCTCACTTTTTGCATTTTACGGCCAAAACACTAGAATTCGCTCGATTCTCTTATTGTCGTGTGTGCCCAAGCCTTCCGAGTGGCCCGGGCCCCCCGGACTGGGATCGCCTAAAATTTTTTTGGGCCATCCTATACGACCTAAGGAACCGTAGTCACCGCCCCGCCAAGATCGTTCCTCATGTTTTACGTTTTTAGACCAAAAAACTAGAATTCCGCCAGATTCCCATATTTTCGTGTGCTATAGCCCACGCCTTCCGAGTGGGCCGGGCCCCCAGACTCGGATCGCCT
>AWOL01S0452440.1:0-10538 GCA_000715115.1 Nicotiana otophora
GCGGAGAAAAGAGACAAACTCTCTAACACTAATGTTACACACTAGTACACTCTTGGAACTACATACAGATATAGCCACAACACTATTTTCCATGCATTTTTCTGAATGTGTCCCAAGACATAATACAAGAGCACGCTTTTCCATGTGAAGTGAAGGGATCAACAAGTTGTTTTAATTTTTCCTTTCTAATTCTTTTCTTTTCTCTTGTTGTTGCTTTTGCTTTTGACGTGGAAGATCAAAAGCAAATTACTTATATGATCTCTCTCTTGCTTTAACTTTTGCAGCCCCCTCTTTAGGACTATTCCATCTTCTAATAAAGCTCAAATACACACATTTACATGGAACATTGGTCCATTTTCTGTAGGGCAAGGAAGAAGAGAAAGGAATAAAGCAAGCTGTTTTACCATAAAAAAGAAAAAGAAGAGATCAAAAAGCTTCTCTGGTTGTTTCTTCCATGCAACCTATCTATACTACACAATTATATATTGATCATTCCTCACAAAACATTGTAATGATATATTAATAATCATCATCTTTTACCACTGTTTGTTGCAGGCACATGTCTCCAACTCCAAGAAGTACGACTGTAAGAAAAGAATGACAATTTTGGACTTAGAAAATTAACTCTTTATTATGCATCAGATACCCTATACGAAGTACACAAATTATGTTTTCTAGTCTTGTTTTAGCTTAATTATCCCCATGTAGAAAAGGTTATCCCCAAGATAAGAAAAGAGGATCACAACTAGTAATTTACTTGGTCACCCTTGCATTATAAATATTATGCATGCAAAAAGAGTTTGTGATATCATTATAGTCTTTGCTGTAGATTGTAGCCATTCTTAGTGCTCAATTCTATAATATAATGGCCATGGGTGTGTCTATGATTATACACTGACTAGTAAAAAGAATTTTAAATTATCAGATTATCTAAAAATAATCAACTGTTGCCGTATGAGAAGTAAGGTAGATTATCTATTTTTTTAAAAAGAAGCAGTCCGGTGTATAAAGAATTTCGTATTGGATACTTTCGCTATAACAAATAAATATATTGATACTTTAAAGATATTTTTGTGGTGCCACAATATATAAGTTATATCCTATTAATAAATCCTTAGATGAGAATGATTTTGTGGACCCTAAATTCTCCACATGAGGCAGTAGCTAGCTTGGTTAGCTACTATACTAAATCTATAATTCTTCTTCTTTGTGTATCATTATCAATGTTGGGTCAACATTTACTCTGTAATAGTGGCATGCATTGATTACATAAGCCTACCTTTTTTTCCTCTTCCTTTTTAGTTAATTTATTGCCATGATAAAAATCTTTAATCCATAGTTATCATATCAGAAATTTGAGACCAACTCAACTCAGCCATCCTTCATGATTTAATTGAAAGTGCAATTTCATCATCTCTCACTTAAAATAAAGTGTCTTTTCCACTTAAAGCTAAAGGGTATTCTTGTCATATTGAATATGGAGAGAATCAACTTTACTTTTCTCATAATCTGAACTTTAAATTTCTGTTGGTCATCCAACGGCTGTTTTTTAAAGTCAGTATAGGGGACTGCTTTACTTCTCTTTATTTTTCTTTGTTACTTTGTTCAAAGAAGTTCATTACTGCATATATAAACTTAGTTAAAGAAATCCATTTATTTTTAGCTAAAAACTTTGATGTGTTCTTCACTGAGAGATAAAAGGAAAAGCAAAGAGAGAAAAGGGGAGGCTTAGCTTCTTCCTTGATCTTGAATACTCACTTTCTTTCTTTTTGAAGATGTTTGATTCTTTAAATCTATCTACACCTGAAGTTTCTCAGATTCCCTTAACTTTTCCTTCCTTTTCCAGAAAATCCATTGTCTCAAAGCCTCATAATAAGACCCTTTGTTTCTTCTTCAAGTCCTTCCAAATTCACTTTCTATGAAAAACTTCCAAGAAAATATGTTGCCACTCATTCATATTGTCACATTCTTTACTCTTTTAGGCACTTCCTTTTCTTCCTCTTCTGATTTTCATGCCTTAGTAAGCCTAAAACAAGGTTTTGACTTCTCAAATCATGCATTAAGCTCTTGGGATACTTCAAATCCTAGCTCAGTTTGTTCTTGGTTAGGAATCAAATGCTCCCAAGGCCGAGTTATATCGATAAACTTATCCAATATGGACTTATATGGCTCTGTTTCCCCTGCTATTTCAAGCTTAGATAAGCTTGTAGAGCTCTCAATTGATGGCAATAACTTCACTGGTGAAATCAAGATTGACAACATGAGCAGCCTACAGTCTCTCAACATTTCAAACAACATATTCAGTGGGAATTTTGATTGGAACTACTCAAGCCTGGCCAACTTGGAAATTCTTGATGCTTACAACAACAACTTCTCTTCTTTTCTTCCTCTTGGAGTTGTCAACTTGAAGAAACTCAAGTACTTGGATTTGGGTGGCAACTATTTCTATGGAAGAATACCAGAAAGTTATGGGGATTTGAGTGAGTTAGAGTACTTGTCACTTGCTGGAAATGACTTGCATGGTAGAATCCCTAAAGCCTTAGGGAATCTCACCAACTTGAAAGAGATTTACTTAGGATATTTCAATGTCTTTGTAGGTGGGATTCCTAAGGAATTTGGCAAGTTGGAAAATCTTGTTCACATGGATATTTCTAGTTGTGAATTAGATGGTCCAATTCCTCCTGAATTAGGGAACTTGAAATTGCTCAACACACTTTTTCTGCATATCAATCTTCTCTCAGGTCAAATTCCTAAAGAATTAGGCAATCTCACTAGCTTAGTCAATCTTGATCTTTCAGCCAATGCACTTACAGGAGAAATCCCATTTGAGCTCATTAATCTTCAGCAGCTAAGGCTTTTCAACCTTTTCATGAACAAATTACATGGTTCTATACCGGATTTCATCGCTGATTATCCCGAGCTGAAGATTCTTGGTCTTTGGATGAACAACTTCACCGGTGTCATCCCCGAGAAGCTAGGCCAAAATGGGAAGCTACAAGAGCTGGATTTGTCATCAAACAAGCTCACTGGTACAATTCCTAAAGACTTGTGTGCCTCAAAGCAACTCAGAATCTTGATTTTACTCAAGAATTTCCTCTTTGGTCCAATTCCAGAGAATTTAGGCACATGTTCAAGTCTAGTTAGGGTGAGATTGGGGCAGAATTACTTGAATGGTAGCATTCCAAATGGATTCATTTACATGCCTGAGTTAAACTTAGTTGAGCTGCACAACAACTACTTGTCTGGTACCTTACCAGAAAATGGTAACATTTCTTCAAAGCCAGCCAAATTAGGTCAATTAAATTTATCAAACAATCAACTTTCTGGTTCTTTACCATTTTCACTCTCTAATTTCACTTCCCTTCAAATCCTTTCACTTGGAGGGAACCAATTCTCTGGTGCTATTCCTCCTTCTATAGGTCAACTCTCCCAAGCCTTAAAAATTGACCTGAGTCATAATTTTCTTTCTGGTGAAATCCCTCCTGAAATAGGCAATTGTGTCCACTTGACATATCTAGACTTGAGCCAAAACAACTTTTCTGGTTCAATTCCACCTAGAATGTCCGAAATCCGAATCTTGAACTATTTGAACTTGTCAAGAAACCATTTGAATGAGACCATACCAAAGTCAATTGGTACCATGAGAAGTCTCACAACTGCTGATTTCTCATTCAATGATTTATCAGGCAAGCTGCCGGAATCAGGCCAATTTGCATACTTCAATGCTACTTCTTTCGCGGGCAATCCTCGACTATGTGGTTCATTATTGAATAACCCTTGCAATTTCACACTTATCACTGATCCACCTGGAAAGTCTCGTGGCGATTTCAAGCTGATTTTCGCCCTCGGGTTGTTAATCTGTTCACTAGTATTTGCAGCTGCAGCTATCATAAAAGCCAAGTCTTTCAAGAAAACAGGCTTGAATTCTTGGAAAATGACAGCATTCCAAAAGGTTGATTTCACTGTTGCAGACGTGCTCGAATGTGTGAAAGATGGAAATGTAATAGGCAGAGGAGGAGCCGGGATTGTGTACCATGGGAAAATGCCAAATGGGGTTGAAATTGCTGTGAAAAAACTGCTTGGTATTGGCAACAACAGTCATGATCATGGTTTCAGAGCAGAGATTCGGACACTAGGCAATATTCGACACAGAAACATCGTAAGACTTGTTGCTTTTTGTTCAAACAAGGAAACAAATCTACTTGTGTATGAGTACATGAGGAATGGGAGTTTAGGTGAGGCATTGCATGGGAAAAAGGGTGGATTTTTGAGCTGGAATTTGAGGTACAAAATTGCTATGGAAGCTGCTAAAGGATTGTGTTATCTTCACCATGATTGCTCGCCATTGATCGTTCACAGAGATGTTAAATCCAACAACATTTTGCTGAATTCAAACTTTGAAGCTCATGTTGCTGATTTTGGTTTGGCTAAATTCTTGGTAGACGGTGGTGCCTCAGAATGCATGTCTGCAATTGCTGGTTCCTATGGTTACATTGCTCCTGGTACGTTATTTTCGCAATTCTCGACCTGCTTTTTTGGTTTATAGAATAATTACATTATTAGGAAGAGTACTCTTGCGTAGCTGGTAAATTTGTTGTCATGTGACAAGTAAGTCATGGGTTCGAGCCGTAAGAGACTCCGCGCACGCGTTGCCCTTTTTAAAATAATTACATTATTAGGTGATCTAAAAGACAATTACATATTAGCTAGACAAATTATCTACAATAACATGTTAAGATATGCTGATAGTGATATCTTTAAATTGTTGTGTATATATAAGTGAACACTTGTTGGGATGAAATTATTGTGTACAAGCCAGTACTTGGTTAGTTAATGTAGTTAGGTATTTAGAAATTGCAACTACACTGACAAAGTCATTCTTGCATGGTCGTACTAACAATGCCAATAATTCTTGGGTCGACTGCTTTTTAATTCCCAACAATTAGTCTATGTCAATCAAATTGCAGAATCACTTTAAAAATCAGGAAACGTACCACTATTATATTCTGTCTACAGTTTGGGAACTCAATTCAATTTTCCTCACTAATAGACTACTAGTAATGAGAAAATTTTACTGCATTTTCTTTCTTGGTTTGGAGTTTGATCCAGAAGAGAGATGGTGGTGGCAGGAAACTAATTAAAATGTTTGCAATTAGAAAACGGCGTCGTAACAGTATTGCCTCGTCGGGCTAAAGTGACAGGCCCAAGATCACCCGTGATTCAAGGCAGCGAAAGAAAGAAGAAGTCTTGGAATTTTTTGGGTAATCGTAACGTATTACGAGAGAGGAAGAGGACTAGACTATAACTTGTAATTAATTTCTGTGCCAGAGGGGTTCGTGGTGGCCCAATAAAACTAGTCTCAGTCTATAAAAGTAAGTCAAAATCTGACTTGATTGACACATTGGGCCCAATCGATTGTCGTGCTAGCCAACCCACCATGCACTTCTTTTAACAGATTAAGATATTGACATTTGCCATGAATCCCAAAAAATATATACATATATATTCATATGCTATACTATGAGTATAATATAATATTCAATATTATGTTATATTCAATAATTCGTTTTAGTTACTGGGTTCACAATTATAAATCTAAATAAAAGTTATTGGGTTCATCCCTACTATCATATCTCCACCTTGTTTAACTTGATGGTGTAACACCATTATACTATGTTAATGCATAAAATTTAACTTTTTTAAGGGAGAAAAAGGTATAGAGTGAAGTCACTAGAGTATACCACTAATTCCAGGATTAACAATCAATCATATTTGCTTCTATGATTTTTACTTTATTAATGTTCTTTCCTATTTTTATTTTTTGTTGTTGCAGAATATGCATATACTTTGAGAGTAGATGAAAAGAGCGACGTTTATAGTTTTGGTGTGGTTTTACTGGAGCTGATCACAGGGCGTCGTCCAGTAGGGGAATTTGGAGACGGAGTGGACATTGTACAATGGAGCAAGAGAGTAACAAATTGCAAAAGAGAACAAGTGACACACATTGTAGATCCAAGACTAACTACAGTGCCAGAAGACGAAGCCATGCATTTGTTCTTCGTTGCCATGCTTTGCATCCAAGAAAATAGCGTAGAACGTCCAACAATGAGGGAAGTCATTCAGATGTTATCAGAGTTTTCGCGACAATCCCCAGAGTATCAACCATCTTCTTCGTCTGTGGTTTTTCAAAAGGTAAAGAGCCTTGAGAATGACCAAAATTGTCCAAAGATTCGGAAGGAACTTTTGGTTTAACCAATTTTCGTTTATAAGTAAAAGTATTAGATTTTAGTTTGTTTTTAATGGTCCTTTGGCAGGTGTTTGAGTTAATTCTCGGTACCGCTTTATAAGTTGTACTAACTTGTTATTCTTTCTACTTGCTTAAGATAGGTTTTTGTGGCAAAGAAAAGTAGGAAAATAATTAGTTAGTGGATTTTGATTCTTAATTAGGGGTTGGGGTGTTAATTTCTTGGCAAAGGCAAGCAGGCACAGTTAAGTTGGTTCTGAATGCTTTTTGTATCATATTGTTATACAAGGTATATATTGTTCCTTTTACGGGTGAATTCAAAATTGTTTCACATATATAGTGTTTGATCTTAGAGGTGAAGTTTGTGAGTTGGAATTTAGTGCCAAAATAAGAGAGAACCTGAGTATTAGCAAATTATGAATCTTGCTGCTATCTTTATGTCTAATTATGAAAGATCACTTGATTACTCATCAGTATGAAAAAATGATCAAAAAACAAATTAAATATTGAATTATTTGGCTACCAATGGAAAGTGAACTTGGAACTGGAAACCTTGCAGTCTAAAGACGTCAGATTTGTCATTTATTCGCAACATGCGAAGTAATTATAACAATAACTTTCTATTAATTTGATCTCCGATTACTAATATCTTTTCTAGTTTCATATAACATGAATATTCAATAATGCAAGTTTGCTTGGTGTGACATATATATACACTGCACACATATTAAAATACTAATATAGACTTATTATAGTGTGTGAAACTGAATAATAACATTGAAATCGCAACCAAGACTAACTAATGCAGAGACTTCTGCGTACCTAATATCGCATCAAATGTAAGAAATTTAGTGATTATTTGGTTTTTAGACACAAATGCCGTATAAGCAATAACGGACCAAATACCAATACAGAAAACAAACACCTAGTTGTACTACGAAGATTGATATTACCTCAATACAAGAACCAAAAGTTATCTGGGTTGTATGTTTTCGTAATTATCGGTCTCTCAGAACAGTATTCTATCCCTCCGGGGTAGGGTAAGGTCTGGGTACACTCTACCATTTTCAGACCCTACTTGTGGGATTTTACTGGGTTGTTGTTTGTTATGTTCTTAATAGAATTTTCCTATTTTGTAACACATAACTAATATAAAGTTATGTAAATTGACGTATTGTAAAATGATGCTAAATTCTGTAACTCTCCTTTATGACTCCCTCACTGAAAATACTGGGAATTTTTTTTAAATTCTGAAATTGTTGCTTTAGTGTATAGAGAATTTAGTTAATTTGACGATTGGAATGAATATAACTGGATTTACCTTTTAAATATTGGGCCTGATCATAAGACTCGCACGCCATTACAGAGTAGACCAATGTTGAGTCCCGCAATACTCGCACCCCATAGCCCAATCTTCAGCATTAACGTTGCCCAAATAAAATGTTTTAAAAACGAATATGAAAATATTTAAAGGAAAATATAGAAATATTAGGTAGAAAAGTTATACTCCTATACAATATTTTCCTAAAGCGAATGAGATTTCATGCACTCTTACTTTTATCCTAATAATGTGAATTTCTTAATTATATGTGACCATTATGTTATTTTAATCCCATTTTTTAAGTTGCTTCTATACCTTTAGAATATTTGATATTTCTTATTCATATTGTCACCTTGCTTTTTGATGCTATTCTTCTTTATGGTTGGTTGAATAAAAATCACCGTTCTCTCACTGTTGAAAATATAAATATGAACAAAACCTTTTAAGAGCTNATAGAGTGAAGTCACTAGAGTATACCACTAATTCCAGGATTAACAATCAATCATATTTGCTTCTATGATTTTTACTTTATTAATGTTCTTTCCTATTTTTATTTTTTGTTGTTGCAGAATATGCATATACTTTGAGAGTAGATGAAAAGAGCGACGTTTATAGTTTTGGTGTGGTTTTACTGGAGCTGATCACAGGGCGTCGTCCAGTAGGGGAATTTGGAGACGGAGTGGACATTGTACAATGGAGCAAGAGAGTAACAAATTGCAAAAGAGAACAAGTGACACACATTGTAGATCCAAGACTAACTACAGTGCCAGAAGACGAAGCCATGCATTTGTTCTTCGTTGCCATGCTTTGCATCCAAGAAAATAGCGTAGAACGTCCAACAATGAGGGAAGTCATTCAGATGTTATCAGAGTTTTCGCGACAATCCCCAGAGTATCAACCATCTTCTTCGTCTGTGGTTTTTCAAAAGGTAAAGAGCCTTGAGAATGACCAAAATTGTCCAAAGATTCGGAAGGAACTTTTGGTTTAACCAATTTTCGTTTATAAGTAAAAGTATTAGATTTTAGTTTGTTTTTAATGGTCCTTTGGCAGGTGTTTGAGTTAATTCTCGGTACCGCTTTATAAGTTGTACTAACTTGTTATTCTTTCTACTTGCTTAAGATAGGTTTTTGTGGCAAAGAAAAGTAGGAAAATAATTAGTTAGTGGATTTTGATTCTTAATTAGGGGTTGGGGTGTTAATTTCTTGGCAAAGGCAAGCAGGCACAGTTAAGTTGGTTCTGAATGCTTTTTGTATCATATTGTTATACAAGGTATATATTGTTCCTTTTACGGGTGAATTCAAAATTGTTTCACATATATAGTGTTTGATCTTAGAGGTGAAGTTTGTGAGTTGGAATTTAGTGCCAAAATAAGAGAGAACCTGAGTATTAGCAAATTATGAATCTTGCTGCTATCTTTATGTCTAATTATGAAAGATCACTTGATTACTCATCAGTATGAAAAAATGATCAAAAAACAAATTAAATATTGAATTATTTGGCTACCAATGGAAAGTGAACTTGGAACTGGAAACCTTGCAGTCTAAAGACGTCAGATTTGTCATTTATTCGCAACATGCGAAGTAATTATAACAATAACTTTCTATTAATTTGATCTCCGATTACTAATATCTTTTCTAGTTTCATATAACATGAATATTCAATAATGCAAGTTTGCTTGGTGTGACATATATATACACTGCACACATATTAAAATACTAATATAGACTTATTATAGTGTGTGAAACTGAATAATAACATTGAAATCGCAACCAAGACTAACTAATGCAGAGACTTCTGCGTACCTAATATCGCATCAAATGTAAGAAATTTAGTGATTATTTGGTTTTTAGACACAAATGCCGTATAAGCAATAACGGACCAAATACCAATACAGAAAACAAACACCTAGTTGTACTACGAAGATTGATATTACCTCAATACAAGAACCAAAAGTTATCTGGGTTGTATGTTTTCGTAATTATCGGTCTCTCAGAACAGTATTCTATCCCTCCGGGGTAGGGGTAAGGTCTGGGTACACTCTACCATTTTCAGACCCTACTTGTGGGATTTTACTGGGTTGTTGTTTGTTATGTTCTTAATAGAATTTTCCTATTTTGTAACACATAACTAATATAAAGTTATGTAAATTGACGTATTGTAAAATGATGCTAAATTCTGTAACTCTCCTTTATGACTCCCTCACTGAAAATACTGGGAATTTTTTTTAAATTCTGAAATTGTTGCTTTAGTGTATAGAGAATTTAGTTAATTTGACGATTGGAATGAATATAACTGGATTTACCTTTTAAATATTGGGCCTGATCATAAGACTCGCACGCCATTACAGAGTAGACCAATGTTGAGTCCCGCAATACTCGCACCCCATAGCCCAATCTTCAGCATTAACGTTGCCCAAATAAAATGTTTTAAAAACGAATATGAAAATATTTAAAGGAAAATATAGAAATATTAGGTAGAAAAGTTATACTCCTATACAATATTTTCCTAAAGCGAATGAGATTTCATGCACTCTTACTTTTATCCTAATAATGTGAATTTCTTAATTATATGTGACCATTATGTTATTTTAATCCCATTTTTTAAGTTGCTTCTATACCTTTAGAATATTTGATATTTCTTATTCATATTGTCACCTTGCTTTTTGATGCTATTCTTCTTTATGGTTGGTTGAATAAAAATCACCGTTCTCTCACTGTTGAAAATATAAATATGAACAAAACCTTTTAAGAGCTTTTTTTTTTTTTTTTATCTTGCGGTCTACCTTGAGTTATATAACACTTAAATTAATATTTTATTGTAAATTTTTTCCTTAAAAATACCTATGAATAAGCTCAATAATTTGTCTTGATATTAACATATCCTTTCTATATATAGATATTTATCAAAAACGACATGGCATAAATGAAGAATGTTTTAAATCATGTGCCATGTGTTTCATTATAAAGCACATGC
>AWOL01S0452441.1:0-17767 GCA_000715115.1 Nicotiana otophora
TAAACTTTACGTTTTGATCTAGTGGTAAGAGCGCAACATATAAATGTGTAGTATTTAAGTGGAAAAGGGTAGAGGCACGCTTTATGGACTCTTTCTTAAAATGACTTTTTTATTACCTGTATCCGCTTTTAGGTTATCGTTTTAAATATAATTAGCATTTGTAAAGTAATTGAAAAATAACTCTAACTTAAAAAGAAACAGAGTTTTCTTTTAATTGTTTCAACTTAATTAGGATAAATCCCCATATATCTCAAGATCAATAGTTAAACAACCATATAATGAAAAGTATTGCATAAAATAGGGATATCCAGAGTAATTTAGAGGAATTAATTGATTTTCAAATATAGGGGTAATGAATATATGTGTACCTAGGATTTTCACTAGAATAGAGGGTTTAAGCTTACAATATATACTTATTATCTCTACAAAATTGGAAAATAAAAATTTGGCAGCAAAGATTGAATGCTCCAGAAAACAAATCATATACGTATATTCTTACACAAATAAGGCAGTAGAAAAAGGTGAGGCAGTGGACTGAAGTCACTCCTTTCCAAATGGTTTCAACAGGTGAAAGCGACAATCACAAGTCAGAGTGAGTTGAGATCACATCAGATGAGTGATGAGTTATACAATTTCTGGGATTAATTAAGCAAGAGGGACAGGCCTCATGCTTACCGGGTTTAATTTGTTTAGCATATCTCTGTGTGTAATTCTGAAACAAAGGCAGGCTAAAATTGTAAGAAAACGATAGTGAATACAAAAACAAATGTCAGACCAATGTTTGCACCATTTCGTGATTTGGTCTTACTGTATTTTCTTCGCTCCTGCATTAAACATAGGACTAGCAATGAGTCACCATAATCTCTCTCTCTCTCTCTAGTGCTCTATGCTTTTGCTACATGTTTAGTACTCCTATTTTATTTATGTGTCTTAATTTGATTGAACATGAAATTAAAAAATATAAAGAACTTTTTTGGATTTTATGCTTTTAAACCAAGGTGTGTAAAACATATTAAAAAAATACTTTTTGAATCTTATGTTTTTAGACATGTTATGACATTCTTTTCTTATAAGGGAGTAGTGTTAAAATGATAAGATGGAAACGCAAAAATTAAGAACTTACAAAATATAGAAATTTAATTTTTTTTAATCGATGTGTTTACCCTCAAAATCGGATAACAATTAAATTTGTAAGTGATTTTAAGGATATGCAGATTAATTTGATACAAAACGATAAATTGAGTTAAAATGGACAAGTAAAGATACAATAATTCAAACCACGCGAGGAGGATGATTCCAGCCTTGCTGAAGCGTTCACCCTCGATCCGAGCTCACAGTGGACAATTTTGATGAACGAGATAAAAAGCTTACAATAACAGTGAAGATAATGGTATATTGCTTTGAAATACATGTTACAATGTGTCTAATGAATTATCAAACCCCGCTTTCTATAGTAGGGGAATCCTACTCTAAGTACAACTCTATAAAAGGTAAAAAAATTTTCTGTTTAACTCATTGCCGGTTCTTCATTGATACGTGCCGAAATCTACGCCGTGATATTCGGCCGGTCGCGGATGTTACGGCCTTCTGTTGGCCGTGTTTGGTTGCCTAGCAATATACTCCGAAGTTTTTCAAGATTTGGATCGATCCCGAATCATGACCCCGATATTCTCGAAGGCAGACAACGTGCCCCCGGATTCTGACTCGATGAGACCTTTACTTCGATTCCGATCCATCGCAATCATATCTCGAGCTCGTTTTACTCTATTGGAGGCCGCAGTGTATCATGAGCTCGGTTTTTACCCGTATACAGATAGTCCCCTCGTTTCTCGGAAAGCAAGCTGACGAGAAAAGACACGAGCATCCTGGTTCCTTCTTTAATACACCGTGACATAAATGACAAAAAGCTCGAAACGTCTCATCAGTCATGTCATAATGGAATTAAATGCATGTCAGCTGTCGGTCGACTGTACCTGGAGGCGAAACGCTACGGAACCACTATAAATAACCCTTCTTTCGTTCATTTTTTTACTTTACATTAAACTATCTACCCTCGTGCCCTCGGGATTTCACTACTCTTTTTCACATTCTAGAATTTTTACCTCCGTTATTCGAGATTCCTTTGAAATTTTTAATCATCATCTACACAAGCCAACACATTTGAGCTTCCAGCTTTCAACCTTTCCCTATCTCTTTCAAGTTTTCCCCTAGAACAATGGCAAAAACCTCAAAATTTGTTCCCCAAAAGGTCGTTTCTATTTCCCAAACGACTGCCGAAACTATTTTCGATGTGGTCGACCTCGGGAGACCTGTTGCTAACGTGGTTATCGATGAACCGGCTCCTGAACCTCCCTTGAATATGTTCATTCCCGGAGGTTGTTCGATCGCTCATGACTTCAAGGTTGAGAAGACTTCTTCGGTACAAGGTCGATGTGAGTGTAACGACCCAACCAGTCGCTTTGAGCATTTACATCCCGTTCAACTATTTGAAGTCTTGAGTAGCTGGCCGAAGTTTGACTTTTGTGCAAATGACATCCAGAATAAAGTTTTGATGGTTTCAATAGCTCTGTATAGTGATTTTAGACTTAGGAGTATGTCCGGATATTTATTTGGGAGTTCGTAGTTGATTTTTGCTTGAAATGACGAAAGTTGGAAATGAAAGGTTTGGAAGTTTAACTGGGAGTTGACTTTTTGATATCGGGGTTGGAATCTAATTTTGAAAATTTTAATAGGTTCGTTATGTCATTTATGACTTGTGTGCAAATTTTGAAGTCAATCGTACTTGATTTGATAGGTTTCATCATCGAATGTAGAAGTTGGAATTCGATAGTTTCATTTAAGCTTAAATTGGGGTGTGATTCGTATTTTTAGTATTGTTTGATGTAATTTGAGGCATCGACTAAGTTCGTATGATATTTTAGGACTTTTTGGTATATTTGATTGAGGTCCCGAGGGCCTCGGGTGGATTTAGGATGGTTAACGGAATTTAGTTTGGATATTTCTAGAATGTTTCGACATCGTTTCTTCAAGAATAAGTGGTGTAACATTAAGCAAATAAATTCCAAATTCAGTTTTGATTAAATAATAAGATCCGTATTGAAATTATTGAGCCATAGCAAAAAGAATCGTCGAATTCGGACATCGTATGAGAGAGTTATACCCATTTGCGGGCGAAATAGAAAAGATTTTCCATCACAAGCGCCGAGGGTAGAAGGGGGCGCTAGCCCTGGAGCTGGGATTTTTGAGGTTCTGGAAACTGGGCCACAAACATTAATCCCTATAAACGGGGGATTTCGCCATTTTTGACATAAACAAAGATGGGGAGCTCAGTTTGGGCGATATTCAAAGGCAAATGTCACCACACAACTTGGGGTAAGTATTCTTGACTCCCTTGCGATCATATTTCATGAATCTATCTTCGTTTTCGGTGTTAGATTATTTATTTTTTAATAGAAATCGGAGAAATTTTCTATAATTCCATAAAATGAATTCTCGAACTTTAAACACCGATTCAGAGTCGGATTTGAATGAAATTAGTATGGTTGGACTCGTAATTGAATGGGTTGTCGGATTTTTTGTGTTTCGTCGGGTTCTGACACGTGGGCACCACTATTGATTTTTGAGTTAGATTTTGGATTTTTATTTAAAAATTTAGCATTTTCATATGGAATTTATTCCTACACCTCGTGTTGATTGTATCAAATTATTTGTGACCAGATACGAGGCATTCAGAGGTCAATTCCCGAGGTAAAGGCCTATTTGAATAAAGAATTGCACGGTTTGAGGTAAGTAACATTTCTAAACTTGGAGGTGAGGGTATAAACCCCGAAAATACGTGTTATATGATTTGTTTGGGGGTGACGCACATGCTAGATGACGGGCGTGTGGGCGTGTACCGTAGAAACTGTGACGTAATTGATTCCGTGGAATTGTGTAGTTAAATAATCTTGGCATTGTCTATGTACTATCATGTGTTAAAGAAATCGAGTTGTGAATCATGTTAAAATCATGTTGAGGCTATATGCCGGTATTATTGAGACCTACAGAGGTCATGTTGCTGTTGAATTATTTGTTTAAATTGTAATTTCGTACTCAGTCATATACATTCATTGCATATCATATCTCAGTCTCTGTTGTTATTTATTTATACATCATATCATCATTTTGGGCTAGTTTCATGACATTGTGAGCCCGAGAGCCTCAATAGATTGATGACTGAGTGAGGCCGGGGGCCTGATTGTGATGATAATTATGGGATCGGGCTACACGCTGCAGCATGCCGTAATGGCTTTATATATTTTATTATTATGGAATCGGGTTGCACGCCGCAATACTTTTTTATTTATTTATGCCTGGATCTGGCTTATTATAGCGCTTAAGCTGAAGGAACCCCTCCGGAGTCTGCACCCCCCATAGTGAGCGCAGTGGCTATTATATTTGGGATGGAGTTCCCTGGGCATGGAGTTGCCATATATATTCACTTCTGGGATGGAGTTGCCTTAATCATTTATATTTGGGGGTGGATCTTCCCCTGGGTATGGATCTTCCCTAATAATTCATATTGAGGGATGGATCTTCCCTGGATATGGATCTTGTCTGAATCATTTATATTTGGAGATGGATCTTGCCCGAATCATTCATATTGAGGGATGGATCTTCCCTGGACATGGATCTTGTCCGAATCATTTATATTTTGGGATGGATCTTTCCCTGGGCTGGATTGTCCTTGTACAGTACTGAGTGAATGAATGTCAGTTATTATTTATATATATTGGGATGGATCTTTCCTGGGCTGGATTGGCCATATACAGTACTAAGTGACTGGAGTGGAAATGTGAGATAGTGAGATTGAGTACTCTGAGAGTGTGAGTACATGAGTTACACGAGTTCATCACTGTGTTGTATTGCTCTAGACATGCATATTTGATATGTAGGCATAGAGAAATATTTTTCCTCATGCCATCTGATAATGAGACTTCTTACCTGTCGTTAAAGGTTTTGAGAAATGTCACGGGTTTCAGACTTAGTCATATTTTCGGTGACTTTCGGCAAAGGATTTTAGTTATACTATTATATTGAAAAGAAAATATTTATTTTCCGAAATTTTATACGAGCTGGGCATTTTATTATTGAGTTATTACTTGTGTTGCTTTAAATTATGTTGTTATGAACTGTTGGCGGTTATTGGAGTTAGACTCTAACCCTAATCCCAGCTTGTCACTACTTTCAACCTAAGGTTAGGTTTGTTACTTATTGAGTACATGGGGTCGGTTGTACTCATACTACACTTCTGCACCTTGTGTGCAGATTTCTGATGTTGATGTAGCTGCGTATGGCGGGAGCTGGATCTGAAGAGGTACTTGCGTTCCAGTCATTGCTGTCTCTTGTCATGGTAGCTTTAGAATTTTTAATCTGTTCATGTATATTTCAGACAAATGACGTATTTTTATTCCACACCAGTTTTGTAAATTTTAATCTTAGAAGCTCTTGATTTGTATTACCAGTCCTTGGGAGGTGTATTAGAGTTAGTTAAATAGTAATTGAATTGGATAGTTAAATAATAATTGAATTAGATTATTTTTTTTATTTGGCTTACCTAGCGGGTGAGGTTAGGTGCAATCACGGCTAGTTGAATTTTGGATCGTGACAGTGAGGATGCCTAGAGATACATTTGCTCAATCACTGAAGAGAACCTCCCCACGATCCGAAAAGACTGCAACTAGGCCGACAAAGACGTCATAGTCCCTGACTCCGAAGAGGCCATTACCACCTATATCGAGGGATATCTGAGTGTTTACACTTATCCCTTTACACTGGGCCCGGTGGACTCTGTCATCTTAGACTTGGGCAGGAAGTATAACATATGCCTAGGACAAATTCACTCCTCACTATGGAGGATCGTGATCCTCCTCCGACTTTTTGGGAATAAAATCGATTAATGCACCTTCACCATCAATCATTCGCTCCGTTTATACAGTCCCCGAATCTTCTGGGGGGGACTGATAAAGCTTGCACATCGGGCCAACAAAGCCCCATTTTTGAGCATTGAAGAGGACCGGGATCGAGGTTGGTAGGGTCGTTTTGTCCGGGTAAGGACCTCGGATTTGATCCCGACCGAATTAAGATCAATTCCCCGAGAAGTGGAATGCATCACGTAAGTAAACTTTCCCTCGAATGTTAATTTTGTGTTCATCTCTCTTTTTCTCATTGGTATTCGTAATGGTGCAGTTGTCGCTTGAGTCCCAAATGATGTCCCTTGACTGAAGGAGTGGGTCGAAGGTATTGTCTCACAGATGCCCTACTCCGAGGGCTCGTGGTGCAAACTCTCGAAGGGTCGTTGGGAGGACCATTCCCATGGTAAGATTCTATTCCCGAACAGGTTATGTTAGGCTTCTTCTCTCAGCATTACGTTCTTATTATTTTTCCTTTATCTCCCTTTTCCAAGTTTGCCTAAGACCGTCAAACTTAGGCCCTCGGTTGGGGACGAGGACCTACCTACCGATTCTTCCGCTTCGGGACAGCCCGAAGCCACAACGGGGGAGAAGAAAAGAAAAAGGGCCCTGAGTTCACCGAGCTTGGAGAATAAGAAAATGAGAAAGAGACTGATTTGTAAGCCAAAGGAAACCTCCAGCTCCCGAGTGCTCGACTCAGAATCACTCATCCGGCTTAGAGACGAGCTCGAAGAGGATGACATATTTATGTCCCATGAGCCATCTGGCCCCGAGGAACGGATGGCATCCGAGGGGGAAACGACTGAAGCAAATCCCCCTCAAGTTCGCGAGGCTGATGCCGAGGTAAGGGCTGAGGAATCGCGAGATGTCGGTCCTATCTTGCCCGACATTATAGATATTTTGGGATCGCCTTCATTCACAGAATCAATATTCAATGAAGCTAGAACGACAAAGGAACGATCCCATAAGAAAGTCCATGGAGAAGATGATCCCCTCCGAGGCTTTGTTGACAGTATAAACTCATCTGTGTTATACCCCATATTTTCGTACGTGAGAGTACATCATAAGTCAATTGATGTAAGCTCAGAAATAAAATTATCTTTGAAATTACATCAAGTAAGTTAATCATATTACCTTGGAGGTTAAAAATCTTTATGATCATGGATAACAACTACCAAGAGGGTTGAAAGGCTTAGGAGCTAAGAAAATTGAATAAAATACGTTTCGTCAAATGTCGACAAGTTGGGAATATCATAACATGTACGTTTGGAGTGATAATAGGGTTCTTAACGTGAGAAGGAGGTTATGTTATGAGTTATTTTAGTCGTATGATAGTCGTGTATTACATTTTGAAGTCAAGCGAGTTTTGGAACAAAAGTTGGCAAAGGTCCTCACAAGTTACATTCATAATGTGCTGAATATTAGGTCAAATGTAGCAGCGCTTTTCTCCTAATATACTTGGAATTATAGGATGATCCATGTATCAAATTGAGTATCTATGAGTCTAGTTTCTAACGCATTAAACCGTTCATCAATACGACATCGGAGCAGAGATATATTTGCAGTTTCGCGAGAGACTGCGCAGACCACACATGTGACAAGTAGGTGGGTCACTAAAGCTTTTTGAGCAATACCTTTCGTGTGTTATATGAGGATTTTTTTGGACATATTATATACAAAATTAAAGTTTTTGTAATGTAGTTTCCAACACTTTTAACCATTCATTCATACGACAACCGAATAAAATAAAATAAGCATTGAAAGAAGGGCCAATGCTAGGGTGCCAAGTAGCACATTTTTGACTTTTCAACAAATTGGATATTGATATCCCTTATGTCGCCTCTTTCTTTATTTTTCCAGAGACCACGACCAAATAAGACCCATAAACTTACCCTTAAGATTTCTACAAGGGTTTCAAAGAAGATTAACATTCCGGGTACGAAATCAAGAAGCGATAACATTAGAACGATCCCTATGACATAAGTATCGCTATATCGCCTCTCTTTTTCTTTGTAGTTTGAGTTTTGGAAGGTACTTAATAGTTATGAAAATGCCTAATTTCTGCAATTAAGATTTGAAATATCAAGGAAGGTTGATAAATTCGTTTCCTAATAGTTAGAACTCACGGAACGGTGATCGGAAGTCGTGAGTTAGAGTTATTCGACTTGTAGTGGCTTCTTTTGTGGGTTATTTCATGTTATTTTTGAGGTGTCTATTTTGCTACTGTTTAATTGGGTTTTGGAGGATAAATTGTGTGGAGAAATACCACATAATGGCGAAATGGTAGATTAGTCATTCTTTGTAACATTTTCGAGGTGTTTGACACTACTATAGTTGTCATTTTGGGTATGAAGTGATTAGGGTGTGTTGGGCTGTTGTAAGCTAAATATAACATGGATTTCGACTTCAATCCACTGTAGGAAGTAATTATATTGTGTTCTTGCATGTGCTTAAGGTTATCTTGATGTTGATTAAGTTATATGGATGGGCTAGACATGAACTAGTGAGTAAAGTTGCTAATTGAGGATAGTTGGAGTTGTGGATTATTTTTTTTGTTATAAATATATGTTATAAGGCCGTAATCATTGATGAATGACTTTATTATAATGTTAATGATACTGTTAAGTTAAATTAATAAGTCTATAAGGGGTGATATGGGGTATACATGTTTCAATCGGAGCTTGCCGCTCGTCGTGAAGTAGTTGTGACTTGTTGTTGTTATATGGTATCTTGTTATTGATAATTATGTATTGCTGGATTGCTCTAGATTGTTGTTGGTATATGGTATTGGAGAAGGCTCTTGTTACAATGGAGATGCTGCCCAAATTTACATAAGCAAGCTACTAGTTTAAGTTGCGGACTTAGCCTTTACTTAATACTAATTTTGAATCTCTTTATGCTATGGTAGATTGAGTTGAGTTATTTGAAGAATTTCTTGGAAGGTATTAAGGATTCAATGGAGTTAAGGTATAGTCTATCCATTCTTTACTTTTGGCATGATCCATATGATGCAACAAAACGAGCAAATATGCAACTTTCACAAATGATTCTATTCCTAGAAGTACTAGGGTTGCTTATGTTCTTGATTCCCCATATGCCTTACTATCATATATTCTATTCATGGGTCTCATGACATTACGAGAGATCTTATTGACTTACTTCATTATGCATTGCATTTATTTATACATGTATATTGACTCATGATCAGATGGCATTATATATGCGTATAGTATATGTATATGGGGTATGGGGAAATGTTATGGCATTATATACGCACCACCACCTGATCAGCTGGTTTGCGTTAATGATTTCTCCCACAGAGGCCGAGATGATATGATGGGATACCATCATAAGCTTAATGATGTTATGTATGCACATACCTATGCATGATGTGACATTTATATGCATATGCATGACATTATAAATATTTCATGATTCACAGAGCTATTCAGACTTATAGGTTGAGTTCTTTACTCCCTGTTTCTTTCATGTCTTTTATATACTGCTTTCATGCCTTACATACTCGGTACTTTATTTGTAATGACGTCCTTTTTGCTTGGGGACACTGTGTTTTATGCCCGCATGTCCTGATAGACAGGTTGAGTATCCTCCTAGTAGGCTATCAGTTCATCGGAAGGTATTGGTGCACTCCACTTTCTCCGGAGTTGCCTATTTGGTCAGTATGATTTGGACATGTATTGATTGGTATGACGGGGCCCTGTCCCGACCTTTATAATGTTTATGCATTCTTAGATGCTTGTAGACATATCCCATGTATATAGATACTTGTATGGCCTTGTCAGCCTATGTTGTGAGTGTACAAATGATCATGTCGGCCTTATAGGCCCGTATGTCACACATAGAATTCACAAGTCCAGCAGAAGATTGATGAGGTCGACCAGCTCTGGGCTGAGATGGATGAAGTCAAGGATATGGCCGAGGAGTGGAAAGTCAAGATGGACCGATTGGCTTCGGAAAAGGAGACTTCCCGGGAGCAGCTGGCCTCGGCGGAGGCCCAACATCGATCGATGAAGGAGAAGGCTTAAACCCGTCCAAAAAATTGAAGACCTCTAGTCTCAACTGGGATCGTTATCGCCGTACGAGATACCCTTGCCAAGGATCTTGAAGTGGCCAAGTCAGCGGTGGAAATAGCCAGGTCCGACGCTGAAGAGATGGTGGCCTAGTACAAATCTGATGCTGAGGCAGCTCAGGAACACCTAAAGGCCATCGTCAAATATGTGAGGTGGCAGTCCCGGAGGGAAGCTCTCAAGAAAGTTCATGCTCGGGGGTTCGATTTATCGGTCGAGATTGAAAATGTAAAGAGGCTCGAGGCCGAGGCTAAGAAGTTGGCGTACCCTGAGGAAGAGAAAGATTCTGAGGGTTCGGAAGGATCCGAGGACGGGGAGGACCCCGATGGTTCCGGTAACGAGGCGGGCTCCGGCGAAGATCGGGCTTCTTAGGTGCCTTGTAGATTTTTTTTTCTTTTGTACATTTGTATTTTGTTGAGGCTGTTTGGCCTTTGTAAAAATTTATGTATATATACAAGGCTTTTTCCCTTCGACAAATTTCAAGCTTGTTTCTTTTTGCTTCTTTATTTACAATCTCAAAGATTTTGAATGTTTCAGCACGTAATAATTAAGTCTTGTTCGGAGGTTTGAACAATGTTCATTCTTGATATTATTTTGCCGAGGGTAGCCTTTGAACCAGTTTAGAAATTTTGAAGGCCATATATTTTGGTTACGGATCTCAAACGTCTCCGAGCCATTCTAGGACGGCCGTAGCATCCTAAGTTTGGGAGTTGCCCAATGGGCTTATTACCCCGAGTCATCCGGGTTCTCCCGGGACAACAATCCCCGAATGGGGATGGCCGTAGCCTTTGAAGTTCGGGCACTGCCTAATAGGTTTTGTGCCCCCGGGTTTCGTTGCCCGAGCCGTCCGGGTTTGTCCATGACATTAGTCTTCAAGAGGGGGTGATTTCTTGGATTTTGACAGAGGTGGCCCTTGGGCCCGATGTCCTTAAGGAACAAAATACAATAATTTTTTTAAGAGACAAAATATGTATTATTCATTTGATTGTTTGGCTTTTACAGCAAATCCTATCCACCAAGTCCAGACTTGTTTGAGCATGAAGTTTCCTTCCTTTCTAAAATCATTACCTAGGTGATGGCCCCCAGTATTCGAGGCCGATCTTAGGTCGGGCTCGGATACTGTTGATGCGAACCTTGACTCTGGTTCATAGTCGGTCTTCAATTCTAAGTTAGCACAACACATTGTTGCCTCGTTAAAAACCTTGCCGGAAAACCCATTTAGGACAAAACGATTCAAGGGAAAAGAGTGCAACACATGCTTTCAGGCCTAATAGTTGCATCATTCCTTGGTCGTTACCTGCAAGTGTTAGTCCAATCCGTAATATACTTAAAGAAAAGTAATGAATGGGGTCGTACCTTAGCAGTAGTATCTTTTTAAGTGGGTTATGTTCCAGTTGTTAGGTAGCCGATCACCGTTCACCGTTTCGCGTTTATACGATCCTTTGCCGGTGATCTCAATAATTCGATATGGACCTTCCCAATTCGGTCCCAACTTCCCTGTGTTCGGGTTCTGGGTGCCCAGTGTCATATTTCTTAACACCAAGTCTCCGACATTGAAGTGTCGAAGGTTGGCTCTCCGATTGTAATATCTTTTGATCCATTGCTTTTGGGCGGCCAACCGGACAAGGGCGGCCTCGTGTCTTTCGTCTAACAGTTCTAGGTTCGTACTCATGGCCTCGTCATTTGATTCTTTGGTCACATATAAGAACCTGGGACTCGGTTCTCCTACTTCGACCAGTATAAGATCTTAGGCACCATAGACCAACGAGAACGGGGTATGCCCGGTACTGGATTTTGAGGTCGTACGGTATGCCCATAAGACTTCGGGCAAGATTTTCTTCCATTTCCCTTTGGCATTGGTCAACCTCTTTTTGAGGTTTTGGAATATGGTTTTGTTCATGAACTCTACTTTCCCGCTTCCACTAGGGTGATAGGGAGTTGATAGGATCCTTTTGATGTTATGGTCCTCGAAAAACTTGCTCACTTTGCTACCGATGAACTACTTCCCATTCTCGCACACGATCTCGGTCGGCATTTCGAGTTGGCATATTATGTGGTCCCATAGGAAATCAATAACCTCCTTCTCCCTGACTTTCTCAAATGCCTAGGCTTCCACCCACTTAGAAAAATAACCAGTCATAAACAAGATAAAGTGAGCCTTACCGGGCACCCAAGGCGGCATACCAACGATGTCCATTCCCCATTTCATAAATGGCCAGGGTGACAAGACCGAATGCAATGGTTCTCCGGACTGATGGATCATCAGAGCATGCCTCTGACATTCATCGCATTTTCGTACGAACTCCTTTGCGTCTCTTTCCATGTCGATCCAATAGTAGCCGGCTTTGATTATCTTCCGAACGAATGACTCGGCGCCCGAATGGTTCCCGCAGGTTCCCTCGTAGACTTCCCTCAAAACATACTCGATGTCTCCCGGTCCCAAAAATATGGAGAGTGGGCCATCAAATGCTCTTTTGAATAGGTACCGTCTTCGGACAAGCTGAGTCGCACCACTTTCGTACGCAGAGCTCTCGATTATTTAGGGTCTAAGGGAAGTTTTTAGGTCTTCAGGTAATTTATGTATTTGTTTCTCAATTCCTATGTTAAACTTGTTGAGTTTATCTCGGTATGGCCTTCCTCCACTACCGATTTCATGAGTTGTACGACCGTTCCCAAGTTGAATTCATCGTCGTCGACTGACGATCCCAAGTTAGCAAGGGCATCGGCCTTGCTGTTTTGATCCCGAGCTACATGTTGTAGAGTCCATTCCCTGAATCGATATAACGTTACCTGAAGCTTATCCATGTATCTTCGCATTCGTTCCTCTTTGACTTCGAATGTTCCATTGACTTATTTCACCATGATGTGGGAATCGCACTTAGCTTCGACCACCTCGCCCTCCAGGCTTTTAGCCACTTCAAGACCTGCAATCATGGCCTTATACTCGGCCTCGTTGTTAGTCAATTTTACAGTTCTAATAGATTTACTAACTACATTACCCGTCGGTGGCTTCAACATGATGCCAAGTTCGGACCCTTTTGCACTCGAGGAACCATCCGTGAAAAGGGTATAGATTCTGGAAGAGGTCCCCGAGTTCAACAACAACTCTTTCTCGACCTCAGGAATTAGTGTTGGCGTGAAGTCTACCACGAAGTCCGCCAAAATTTGAGATTTGATAGCAGTTTGGGGTCGATATTAGATATCATACCTGCTGATATCTACAACCTATTTGGCCAATCGTCCCGAGAGCTCGGGCTTATGCATTATGTTTCTTAATGGGTAAGTAGTCACAACACATACGTGGTGGCATTAAAAATACGGTTTTAGCTTCCTAGAGGCGCTTAGCAAAGCGGTCGCCAATTTTTCTAGGTGAGGATACCTAGTTTCGTCCTAACCTAGAGTTCTGCTAACATAATAGATAGGAAATTGCTTACCTTCCTCTTCCAGGACAAGGACTCCACTTACCGCTACCTCAGATACCGCCAAGTACAGGTATAACTATTCATCTGCCTTTGGAGTATGAATCAAAGGTGGGCTCGAGAGTTACCCCTTGAGTCCCACCAAAGCTTGTTGGCACTCCGGGGTCCATGAAAAGTCATTCTTCTTCTTCTTCAATGGTGAAAAGAACCGATGGATCTTATCGGAGGACCTCGAGATGAATCGACCCAAAGTGGCTATACGTCCAGTTAACCTTTGAACGGCCTTGACATTATCCACAACGGTGATATCCTCGATGGCCTTGATTTTATCGCGATTAATCTTGATTCCCCGGTTGGACACCATGAATCCGAAGAATTTCCCGGATCCGACTCTGAATGCGCATTTCTCTAGGTTCAGCTTCATATTGTATTTTTTCAATATATTAAAGGTTTCCTGCAAATGTTTCGAATGGTCCTCTGCTCGCAGGGACTTAACCAACATATAGCCAATGTAAACCTCCATTGATTTCCTTATTTTCTCTTCGAACATCCAATTTACTAGGCGTTGGTAAGTGGCACCGATATATTTTTAGTCTGAATGGCATTACGTTATAGCAATAGGTACCGTATTTAGCGATGAGGTACATTTTTTCTTGGTCGTCCGGGTCCATCCGAATTTGGTTGTACCCGAAGTAGGCATCGAGAAAACTGAGGATATCGTGGCCGGCCGTGGCGTCGATCATGCGATGGATGTTTGGCAGAGGGAAAGAGTCCTTGGGGCATGCCTTGTTTAATTCTTTATAGTCTACACACATTCTTAATTTATTCCCCTTTTTAGGGACTACTACGTTTGCTAACCAATCTGGGTACTTAACCTCCCGGATAGACCCTATTTTAAGGAGTTCAGATACCTCGTCTTTGATGAATGCATGCTTGAATTCGAACTAAGGCCTCATTTTCTCCTTGCCGGACCGAACTTCGGATCCGGGCTTAACTTGTGAGTAGTTATCTCCGGCGAAAATCCCTGTCATATCGAGGTGGGACTATGTGAAACAATTTATGTTAGATATAAGGAATTGAATGAGTTTTTTCCTAAGCTTGGGACTTAGCCCCGTGCCCAGGTGTACCTTACGATCAGGAAGGCGTTCGATCAATATGACTTGCTCCAGTTCTTCGACTGTTGATTTGGTGTCGTCGTCCTCATCCGTCCCTTGCTTCCCCGGTTCGATCGAGGAAGGTATCGATAATTGCTATTTGGTTTCGTCTTTGGCCACCGGACTTAGACCCTTCAATGTCGAAAGTGCAGATACCGGGATCACCTCGTCGACCACGAATATCTTCTTTACGGCCGGTTATTCTCCGTAGACTGTTTAAATCCCTCCTAGTGTCGGGAAATTCAGGACATGGTGCAGCGTCGAGGGTATTGCCCTCATGTTGTGAATACACGGTCTCCCGAACAGAGCATTGTACCTCATGTCTCCTTCGATCACGCAAAACTTTGTTTCCTGAATGGTTCCAGCGGTGTTCACCGGTAATGTTATCTCCCCTTTAGTGGTCTCACATGCCATGTAGAATCTGTTTAGAACCCTGAATGCAAGCACGATTTGGTCTTGTAGACCTAGTTGTTC
Organism: Nicotiana otophora; assembly: GCA_000715115.1. Taxonomy (NCBI): domain Eukaryota; kingdom Viridiplantae; phylum Streptophyta; class Magnoliopsida; order Solanales; family Solanaceae; genus Nicotiana; species Nicotiana otophora. Next base: position 15,087 of record AWOL01S0452441.1, read on the forward strand.
CACGACCCTCGATCTAATGATATTGGCCGAGCAACCTGGATCAATTAACACACGCTTAACTCGAGATTTATTTTTGAGTACAGATATTACCAGTGCATCGTTGTGGGGCTGTACGATGCCCTCAGCATCCTCGGCATTGAAATACAAGGTTCCTTCTGGTACGTAATCTCGAGTTCGTTTTTCCCTCGTGATAGATACTTTAGTGCGCCTTAACTCGGCCCCTGGGGAACGTCGACCCCACCGATGATCATGTTAATGAAGTGATGAGTGTCCTCCTGCTCGATCTAGTTACTAGAATCTCTATTCCTAAAATGATTTTTGGGCACGATCGCTCAGGAACTCCCGGAGATGTCCGTTGTTGAATAACCAGGCTACTTCCTCTCTCAATTGTCGGCAATCCTATGTTCTGAGGCCGTGAGTACCATGATATTTACATATTAAGTTGGGATCCCTTTGGGGATGGATCGGACTGTATAGGTCGAGGCTACTTGGTGTCTTTGATACATCCAATGGTAGACACGATAGCAGCAACATCGATGTTGAAGTTGTACTCCGATAACCTCGGCGCTTCCTTAAACCCGATAGGCCTGTCGAAATCGTTTTTGCTCATGAGTCTCTGGTTATTTTGACCTTGATCGCTTCTCCTTTCACTTTTCACAGGGTTTCGTCCAGATCCGTTACCCCTATGATCATTGATGTATGGTTGATACCGGTCTCTACTTGACCTAGGTTCATGATCAATGTCTCTTTTGGATCTGTCACTTAGCTCGGACGAGATAAACAGACCCGGAAGGGGCCCATGCTGATCATCTTTATCCCTAATTTTTGATTGGTACATGTTATGCACATCAGCCCAAGTTACAATCGGATATTCTACCAGATTTTGCTTCATCTGCTGCGAAGCCAATGAGCTTCGAGCATTGAGTCCTTGGGTGAAGGCCTGAACGGCCCAATCGTCTGCTATCGGCGGCAGGTCCATCCGTTCCATTTGAAACCCTGACACGAACTCCCTGAGCATCTCATTATCTCTTTGTTTTACCTTGAAAAGGTCCGACTTCCTGGTATCGACCTTGATGGCTCCGGCGTGCACTTTTACAAAAGCATCTGCAAGCATAGCAAATGAGTCAATAGAATTGGGGGAAAGTTGTGATACCATACCTTTTGACATGGTCTCCCCGAACATTTTCAGCAGGACAGATTCGATCTCATCATCTTCCAAGTCGTTCCCCTTGATAGCGCACGTGTACGGGGTCACATGTTCATTTGGATCAGTAGTTCCGTTGTACTTAGGAATTTTAGGCATGCGGAACTTCTTTGGGATCGGCTTCGAAACCGCGCTCGGAGGAAATGGTTATTGAACAAACTTTTTAGAGTCTAGGCCTTTCAATATCTGAGGTGCTTCGAAGATCTGGTCAACCCTGGAGTTGTAGGTCTCCATCTTCTTGTCGTTGGCTTCAATCTTCTTTTCTCCCATTTCTACCCGTTTTGTCAATTCCTCAAGCATCTTTATTATCTCAGGGTTGGTCCCGGGTCAGGCTGGTTCATTTCTGAGAGTGTTTTCCCGGGACGGTTCGGGCCCAACTCTACTGGGAGCGCGACTTTGGTTCTGTATTTAGGTTGTCGATCAGACTCCCCCGCGGCAAACTGTTTACCCTCAAAATCGGATAACAATTAAATTTGTAAGTGGTTTTAAGGATATGCGGATTGATTTGATACAAAATAATAAATTAAGTTAAAATGGACAAGTAAAGATACAGTAAATTCAAACCACGCGAGTAGGATGATTCTAGCCTTGGTGAAGCATTCACCCTCGATCCGGGCTCACAATGGACAATTTTGATGAACGAGAGAAAAGGCTTATAATAACAGTGAAGATAGTAGTATATTGCTTTGGAATACGTGTTACAATGTGTCTAATGAATTATTAGACCCTCTTTAAATAGTAGGGAAATCCTACTCTAAGTACAACTCTATAAAAGGTAAAAAATCTCTTGTTTAACTGATTGTCGGTACTTCATTGATACGTGCCGAGATCCATTATGTGATATTCGGCCGGTCGCAGATGTTATGGCCTTCTGTTGGTCGTGCTTGATTGCTTGACAATATCCTCCGAAGTCTTTCAGGATTTGGATCGATCCCGAATCATGACACCGATATTCTCGAAGGCAGACAACGTGCCTCCGGATTCTGACTCGATGAGACCTTTGCTTTGATTCCTCGCAATCATATCTCGACCTCGTTTTACCCTATTAGAGGTCGGAGTGTATCATGAGCTCGGTTTTTACCCGTATACACGATGAGAAAAGAGTAAAACGCGTTAATTGAAATGAAGAGAGTGTGTCAAATTGGAATGGTGCAAGTTTATTTAAGCACTTCAAAAATCACTAGTAAGTGCATAATATTAGGTCCATTTTGAGCATAAACAACTAAACATAGTTGTTCTTTACTTGCAAGTACTGAATTTTAGTATGTGTAAAATAGTAATTTGAATATGTTTTAACTTCAAAAGTAATATAGAAATACTGGTTTTAAGGTTTATTTCAAATAAGACATATTGTTTCTATTCACAAACTTCTTTTTCGGGGGAAACTCATGTTCAATTTCAACTTCAACTATTTTGACCCAGTATAATCCCACTAGTGGGGTCTGGGGAGGGTAGTGTGTACGCAGACCTTACCCCT
>AWOL01S0453039.1:6551-19160 GCA_000715115.1 Nicotiana otophora
AAAACTCAATCCTTAACTACTGGTTGTCTTTTCGAAGCTGCTAGTTGTCAATTAGCAGCTTTTTAACATATCATTGGTGCTTTCTTCTATCTGTTGTGGTGGCCTTTGGGGTTGATTGTAGTTCCCTTGAGGTGTGTACTAATTTTGAGTTGCCTGGTTTCCACTCCATGAGAAATTTAGGTGATTCCTCCAGTTGGGATTATAGGTGTTCCTGTATTGTGTATTTTGGTTCATTGGACCTCTACTCTGATGGCTCACATAATAAATAGATTCTGGATTCACAGGGCATTGATCACTCGTGTAACCTTCTCCACAAATTTCACAACATATGGCCATCCTCTGAACCTGCTGCATTTGATTCCCTTGACCCATTGCCATCTTTTCCATTTGGTTGGTAAGTTTAGATATTTCTGCCCGCATGGCAGACATCTCATCTAGCTCAAGTGTACCTGCTACATTCTATTTTATCATCCTTCTTGGTTAACCCTCACCTTGCCAGTTATGATCATTTATAGTGAAATTGTTGAGCAGAGTTTGAATCTTACTATATGGATTTTGCATGTAACTCATTCCACAAGCTGAGTCTAGATTCAATTTGGAGGTCTCGTCCAACCCATCCACAAACGTATGTCCTAGTACCTCACCTGTCTGACAATGATGTGGGCAGTCTCTGAGGAGTTTCTTGTATCTTTCCCAAGCTTGACGAAGAGTCTCACCATCTTGTTGTTAAAACCCAAGAATCTGGCTCCTCAGTGCCTTTGTCTTCTTAGGGGGAAAAACTTGATTAAGAATTTTCGTACTAGATCATCCCAAGTGTAGATTGAGTTTACGGGCTCTTTGTTTAACCATTCCTTTGCTTCCCTCATTAGAGAAAAGGGAAACAAAGTTAGTCTGACATACTCCTTAGAGACATTCAGATAGTTGTATATATCCGTAATCTCCAAGAAATTATGGATATGCCTTTGGGGATATTCACTTGACAACCCCACAAATAGTCATGTGGATTGAATCAGTTGCACCATGTATTGTTTCAGCTCAAAGTGCATAGTTATATCAAGCTTCACGATAGCCTGAGTCATGTTCGCGAGACTAGGCCTTGCGACCTCAATTACCGGTCTTTCTTCATTTTCTGCCATCTTGATTGGCTGTGATTGGACTACAATTCTCAACTCTGTAATTCTTGCTCTTTCTTCTGCCTCCCTCTTTAATATGTGGAAGAGTCTTTCGGGTTCAGGATTAGGAGAAGGAAGGTTGTTCAAACTGTTGCTTCTTTTTAGAGTTCAAGGTGAACATCTATAGAGTCAGAAACAATAAAACAGATTAACACTTGAACAAAAATAAAAGATCTTATTTCAGACAAATAACTAATTTCCACATTCCCGGAAACGGCACCAAAAACTTGCTCGGTCCAAACGCACACGCAAATATACGTGGTCGACAAGTAATAAAGTGATAAAAACGTATCATTCCCACGAGAATTTATAATCAACTATTGTCCAATCTAAACTATTTATAAATTTAATTTTCAGGTGAGTGTGAAGAAGATAATTGTGATTTTTATAACTAAATTACTACGAACTAATAAACAAGCAAGAAAATAAGATTGCAGGTAGCGCAAACAAACACTTAGAAAGAATTCAATGAGATGGAGATATTCCAGGGTTATGGGATTGACGTCTCTCCTATTGCACTTTTCAGGTTGATGAACTCACTTGACTTATCTAATTTGTTGATTAGCAGGGTTTATTATGCTCGTGAAGTTCTTTCGATGCTTCGCCCGCCTATTCAAGCCAATCGGAGACTATATATCTATAGAATCAAACTTGACAAGAATGCATGTATATTTACTGCAAAAATAACCAAGTAAGGTAACTACAATATGTCTATCCTAATCATGAATCTATTCTCCGATGCCCGGATTCAAGAACTTACTCTATTCAATCCTATATGTAATTTATAGTTCCTACTTTCGAGTTCAACTATAAATTCGTCGACGGTACTCTATTGTTTGTTACGTAATAGAATAATTAAGTGCAAAATTGAATAAACAAATTAATATGATAAAATCAAGCAAAACCATCAATGGTCAAATTACAATAGTCAAGAATGACCCATAACCTCAGAATAATGAGGTTATTAGCCACTCATGTTCATCACAATAATCAAAATATCATTTTTAAACATAAAACTATGAATACTAGATGAAGAATGGAAGAATCGATGAATTTCGTGCTCCCGAGTGTTTTGTGCTTGTGTTTTCCTCTCAAAGTGGCGTCACCCCCTCCAAAATATGTTTATTTTTGGTTTTATACGAATTGGGGGCGTCTTAGGGTTGAAATAACCAAGTCCCCGGCAAAATAGGACAAGTTTCTGTCACTAGTGCCCAGGGTAGCGTGGAGCGCTAACCTTGGTGCTAGAAATTTTAAGGGTCTGGAAACTGCGCCACATGTAGCGCCCTACGCTACCTGTGGCGCTACTTTGTGATTTTTTCTCGTTTCTTCCCCTTTTCACTTTCATTCACGCACCTTCGTCCCAAATTACCTCTGGATGATTCCTACACATAAAAAAAACACAAATTAGCACAAATTATTACATTACACATCCGAAATCTATGAAATATGAGTAAAATACGAGGCAATATGCATATAAATATACATACTTTAAGCCGAATATCACTACGATAACTTTTTAGACTCGGTATGGTCATTGGTGATGTCTTTTGGCTTGACTAATGCCCCGTCAGTCTTTATGGATTTGATGAACCGGGTATTTAAGACTCACTTGGATTCCTTCATGATCGTCTTTATTATTTATATTTTGGTTTACTCTCATAGACGAGAGGAGAATCAGCAACACCTATAGATTGTACTTCAGACTCCGAAGGATCATCAGTTATATTCCAAGTTTTCAAAATGTGAGTTCTGGTTGGACTCGATTGCCTTTTTTGGACATGTTGTATATTTCGAGGGCATCAAGGTGGATCCAAATATGATTGAGGCAGTTCAGAACTGACCTAGACCTACTTCAGCTATAGAGATTCGAAGTTTCTTAGATTTTGCGGGTTATTATCGTAGGTTCGTGGAGGGGTTTTCATCTATCTCAGCCCAATTGACCAAGTTGACCCAGAAATGTGCTCTTTTCAGATGGTCCGGTGAGTGTGAGGTAAGATTTCATAATCTCAAGAATGCATTGACTAACGTCGCGGTTCAGTTGGATGGTGATATGACTTATAATGTGAAGCTGGTGTCCATTTTGGATCGGCAGGTTCGAAAGTTGAGGTCAAAGGATATAGCTTCAGTGTAGGTGCAGTGGAGAGGTCAGCTTGTAGAGGAGGCCACCTGGGAGACCGAGCGGGAGACGCGGAACAGATATCCACACCTATTTGAGGCTCCATGTATGTTTCTAAACCCGTTCGAGGAGGAACGTTTGTTTAAGAGGGGGAGGATGTAACGACCCGACCGATTGTTTCGAGTGCTATAGCCCTGTNGTGTGCTCTTTTCAGATGGTCCGGCGAGTGTGAGGTAAGATTTCATAATCTCAAGAATGCATTGACTACAGTCACAATGTTAGTGTTGCCTGCAAATTCGGGATCTTACATTGTGTATTATAATGTATTGTGTATTGGGCTTGGCGCGATGTTGATGCATGGTGGTAGGGTGATTGCATATGCTTATCATTAGTTGAAGGTTCACAAGAAGAATTACCTTGTGCATGATTTGGAGTTGGCAGCCATTGTTCACGCGTTGAAGATTTGGAGGCACTATCTATACTGTGTTCCATGTGAGGTCTATACCGACCATCGGAGACTCCAGTACCTGTTCAAGCAGAAGGACCTTAATTTGCGGTAGCTGAGATGGTTATAGCTGTTGAAAGACTATGAATTCAACATACTATATCATTCGGGGAAGGCCAATAAAGTGGTCGATGCATTAAGTAGAAAGGAAGAGAGCATGGGCAGTTTGGCATATTTACCGGTAGTTGAGAGGCCACTAGCGATGGATGTTCAGGCCTTGGCCAATTGGTTCGTGAGATTGGATATTTTAGAACTTAGCCAGGTTTTGCTTGTGTTGTGGCACAATCATCATTGTTGGAGCATATCAAGGCTAGCCAATTGGATGATCCTTACTTGTTAGTATTGAAGGACATGGTGCAACGGGGTGATGCTAAGAAGGTTGTGATTGGAGATGATGGTGTTATGCGGTTTCAAGGCCGTATTTGTGTTCCGAATGTCGACGGGTTAAGAGAGTTGATCTTTGAGGAATCTCACAGTTCGTGCTATTCCATTCACCCAGGTATCACGAAGATGTACCGTGACTTGAAACAACACTATTGGTGGCGAAAGATGAAGAAAAATATTGCCAGTCATGTCTCTCGGTGTTTGAATTTTCAACAAGTGAAGTATGAACATCAGAAGCTGGGTGGGTTGACTCAAAGATTAGAGATACCGAAGTGGAAGTGGGAGTGCATAACTATGGATTTTATGATAGACTTACTACAAAATTTGAGGAAATACGATGCAGTCTGGGTTATTGTGGACTGATTGACTAAGTCTGCACACTTCATTCCGGTGATAACTTCCTATTCTTCAAAGAGGTTGGCTTAGATTTACATCCGGGATATTATCCGCCTGCACGACGTGCCCATTTCCATCATTTCTGACCGGAGCATGAAGTTCACATTGCATTTTTTGGAGAGCCATACAGCTTGAGTTGGGAACATGGGTCGAGTTGAGTATCGTGTTTCATCCTCAGACGGACAACAAATTCGAGCGCACTATTCAGATATTGGAGGACATGTTGCGGGTATGCTCTATAGATTTTGGGGGTCAATGGGGCCAGTTTTTACATTTATAGGAGTTTGCCTATAATAATAGCTATTAGTCGAGCATCTAAATGGCTTCGTATAATGCCTTGTATCGGAGGCGATGTCGTTTACAGATTGGTTAGTTTGAGCCTGGTGAAGCTAGATTGTTGGGCATTGATTTCGTCCGCGTTGCTTTGAAAAAGGTTAAGGTGATTCAGGAGCGACTTCGTACAACTCGGTCCAGGAAAACAAATTATGCGAACCAGAAGGTTCGAGATGTGGCCTACATGGCGGGTAAGAAGGTTTTTCTCCGAGTGTCGCCTATGAAGGGCGTGATGAGGTTTGGGAAAAGGGCAAGTTGAGCTCGAGGTTTATTGGCTCATTTGAAATCTTAGAGAGACTTGGGGAGGCTGTTTATAGGCTTGCACTGCCTCCTATCCTAGCAAGGGTACATCCGATATTTCATGTCTCCATGATTCAGAAATACCATGAGGATAGATCAAATGTTTTGGTCTTCAGCACGCTGCAGCTTGATGAGAATTTGACCTATGAGAAAGATCTGATGGCTATTATAGACCGGCATGTTCAAAAGTTGAGGTCTAAGAGTTTTCCTTCTGTGAAGGTGCAACGGAGTGGTCAGCCGATTGAGGAGGCTACTGGGAGTCCCAGTATGATATTCAGAGTAGATACCCACACCTTTTTTCTAGTCCAAGTACATTTCTATGTCTGTTTGAGGACGAATATTTCTTTTAGAGGTGGAGAATGTAACGACCCAATAGGTGTTTTGAGTACTAGCCTTAATTTTTGTGTTTTGATACCTCTTATAGCTCCATTTGGTATTATATGACTTGCGTGCATGGTCCGTATCTTTTTTCGGAAAGCTTTTAAGTGAAAATTTCAACAAAAGGTGATTTTTGACTTAAAATGAGGCTAGAGTTTACCACGGTCATTGTTATTGGTAAACGACCTCGAACCGGTGTTTTGGCGATTCCGGTAGGTTCGTATGATATTTTTGGAGTTTTGCGCATATTCGGTTGGAGTCCCGAGTGACCTAAGCGCGTTTTGGCGCATTATGTGAAAAGTTGGGAAAATGAGTTTCAAAGTTGAATTTTTGAGTTTTGATGATCGATTCTTGATAATTGAGGTTATTTTAATGATTTGAGTTAGCGAGCGAGTTCGTACAATGTTATTATACTTGTGTGCATGTTCGGATTGAAGCCCGAGGGGCTTGGGTGAGTTTCGAAAGTGTTATGGTTGAGTTTGGAGATGTTGATACACAACAACTGGTGTATTCAGGTTGCAGGTCTCACATTTGCGAAGACCTGATCGCAATTGCGAGCCTCGCATTGGCGGTGTCAGGCTCACAAATGCAAATTTGGGATTGGGACTGAAGACATCGCAAATGCGAAGAAATGGTTATATTTGCGGACATGCGAGTGGCCGCATTTGCGACCTTGGAGTCGCATTTGCGACTTGGAGTAGGGGGCAGCCAGCTTCGCAAATGCGAAGCTTAACTTGCATTTGCGATGGAGGACTCTTCGTGCTGGTCGCTTTTGCGATCAATGTTTCGCAATTGCGACATCTGCAACTGGGTAAACGTTGGAAAAAATTGGACTTAACTCATTTTACACCATTTTTCAACCCTAAGCTCTCTACAGGCTTTTTTTGAAGAGGATTTTCTTTCCCAAATTCATTGGTAAGAAACTTTAACTAGTTTTCAATCAATTTCAGTCACTTTTCCATGAATTTTAACATCAAATCCATGAATTTCAAGGTAGAAATTAGGAATTTTGTAAATTCAAGATTTAGACCTCAAATTGAGGTCGGATATCAAAACAAATCACATAACCAGGCTTTGGGGTGAATGGGTAATCGAGATTTGGTCTGAATCTTGGATTTTGACCAAGCGAGCTCGGGGTTGACTTTTTCAGATATGATCAAATTGAACCTTTTTCGTTTGTGGGTAGTTTGTAAAGCTTGTTTTGAATTATTTGAACGATAATTGGCTAGATTCGGTTGGTTTGGAGGCTTGTTCGAAAGGAAAAAACTATGGTTGACTATTGATTTGGTTGCGAAAAGAGGTAAGTGTCGTGGTTAACTTTGATTTGAGGGACGATAAAATCGAGTATATTTGTTATGTGAACTATGTCTTGGGGCAGCATATATGCGAGGTGACGAGTGCATATGTGTTGACCATGATATAAGCATGCGGGTGGAAATTATCTTAATTGTACCATGTTATTTCATTTATTATGCCTTCCATGCCTTAAATAGATCTCTTATTCTTTGACTAGTCGCTTTCAAGTTATTTCTTATATTGAATTGTTGCGATGTTGGGTTGTTGAGAACGTGGAACTTGTAATTGGTTGTTAGCTTTAATTGTGGAAAGATTATTGTATGATGAATAGAACTTAATACTACAATTGAAGTGTATTTGTTTCCCACCTTGCTTGATATTTTTGTTATTGTTGTTGTTTGGTAAGAAAGAGTGAAGAGCACGAAGGGTGTTGATATGCCTCATTTGCATATTGATATCATTGATTGAGTGAATGTGAGGTTAAAAGCACGATGGATGATGCCGTGCATAAATATTTTATAAGATTATTTGAGGATGAGAGTAAAAGCACGAATGGTGATGTTGTGCACTTGCATTTATGATATATGGTGAGGATGAGAGTACAAGCACGAAAGATGATGCCGTGCAATTTGTTGATTTTATTTCTTGACTTAATAATTGAAATGTGAACTTGACTCGATGGTTTCCGTGCTTATTTTGGAAGAGGTTACTTGGTGATTGTTACTTATTATTTCTGTTTATTGTCCCTTTCCACATGTCCCTACCCTGTTGTTACTTTTAATGCTTTAATTGTTATTCTGTTACTTTATGTATATAATTGTACAGGGTTTTAGTAGGTGTCTTGTCTTAGCCTTGTCACTACTTTATCGGGGTTAGGCTCGACACTTATTGAGTACATTGAGTCAGTTGTACTCATACTACACTTCTGCACTTCATGTGCAAATTTTGACATTGGTACCAGCGAAGTCCCTAGAGGTACATAGTGGATACCAGACAATGATTCGAGGTAGAGCTGCATCCCGTTTGCAGGTCTTAGAGTCATTTTTCTATTCTCGTTGTATTATTTCCATTTTGTGTCGGACAATGTTGTATTTCATTCAGAACCTTGTATTTAGTTGGATTTAGAAGCTCATGTACTGGTGACACAAAATCTTAGGGCGGTTCACGTTAGGTATTGGTTTTAGAACTTATTTTGTTATCACAGAGTTTGCTTTACGTTATGTTATTTGTTCAGCTGTCAGATATTTATTGCCTTTCTTTTCGTATTATTTTATTGTGTTGGTTTGCCTAGCGAACGGGTCATGACAAAAGGTTATAAACCTAACTTGATTAATTTAAAAGTGTAGGGTACCTTGCTAAAGTTCTTTTGCCTGAACCCAAAAGGAGAAAAATAGGTTCTAAAATTGATGATTGCATGCTTATCAGATTTTCTTAACATAGTGTTGCGTATAGATTTTTTTATCTTAAAAAATGATGTGCTTGATTGCAATACTATAACTGAGACAAAGAATGCCGAGTTCTTTAAATATATTTACCCATTGTCTGATAAAATTTCTCAAAAACCTATTGAAACAAATAATAAAATTACCTCTAATGAGGAACTGAGAAGGAACAAAGGCTTAGGAAATAATATTTTTCTTATAGAAATGATTTTCAAACTTTTCTTGTTGATAATGAACCATTAAATTATTTTGAAGCTATATCTCCTTCTGATAATAAAAGTTGAAAGTGATTCTATATTAAAAAATAAAATATGTATTTTAAAAAATTTACCTTCGGGTGCAAAACCTATAAGCTGTAAATGAATTTTCAAAAGAAAATTTAATCATGATGGATCCTTAGATATATATAAAGCTTGGTTAGTAGCAAAATATTTTTCTCAAAATAAAATATTAATTATTTTGATACATTTGCACCAACTACTATAATTTCTTCTATTCGAGTTTTAATTGCCCTTTCTTCAATCCATAAGCTTTTTATTCATCAAATGGATGTCTAAACAACTTTTTACAATGGTGATTTAGAATAAGAGATTTATATGGTTCAACCTGAAGGGTGTGTCATTCCTAGATAAGAAAATAAAGTTTGTAAATTAATTAAATCTCTTTATGGTCTTAAACAAGCTCCTAAGCAGTGGTATGAGAAATTTGAACAAGTCTTAATGAAATATGGGTTTTCTTCAGTTGAGGTGGATAAATATGTTTATTCTAAAGTGGTAAACAATAATTATGTGATAATGTATCTATATTGATGACATGCTTATATTTGGTACACGTTTAAATATTATTAAAATTACCAACTAATTTTTTTCTACTAATTTTGATATGAAAGATCTGGATAAAGTAAATACGATATTGAGAATTAAAGTTATAAGGAGTAAATATGGCATAATGTTATCACAAGAACATTATGTTGAAAGACTTCCTAAGAAGTTTGAATATTTTAATGTCACACATGCGATCACTCCTTATGATGCTAACTCTCAATTGAAAAAGAATAATGGTGACCGGGTTGCTCAGATTATTGAGAGTCTAGTGCATTTAACGAATTTTACAAGGCATGATATGATGTGTGTAGACTAAGTAGATATATTCATAATCATAACAGAGAGCATTAGTCTGCATTAGTTATACTAATGAAATACTTGAAAGCAACCATGAATCATGGTATCATGTATATTGGATTTTCTTCTATTTTAGAAGAGTATAGTGATGCAAACTGGATCTCTGATTCTGATAAGACAAAATTCACTAGTGATTATGTGTTCATCCTTGATGGTGGTACAATATCATGAAAATCAACAAAAGCAGATAATTATTGCAAGATCGACTATGGAATCAGAGTTGTGATGGCTGAGTGGCTAAGAAACTTCTTAGCTAATATTCTTTTAACAAAAGACATGTTGCCTCCTGTATCTATNTACTTGAAAGCAACCATGAATCATGGTATCATGTATATTGGATTTTCTTCTATTTTAGAAGAGTATAGTGATGCAAAATGGATCTCTCATTCTGATGAGACAAAATTCACTAGTGATTATGTGTTCACCCTTGATGGTGGTACAATATCATGGAAATCAACAAAAGCAGACAATTATTGCAAGATCGACTATGGAATCAGAGTTGTGATGGCTGAGTGGCTAAGAAACTTCTTAGCTAATATTTTTTTAACAAAGGACATGTTGCCTCCTGTATCTATGTATTGTGATTGTCAAGCAGCAATTACTATTGCAAAGAATAAATCTTATAATTGTAAAAGTAGACACATGAAATTGAGACATCATAAAACAATTATTAAGATATGAAATAATTTTCATTGACTATGTGAAGACAGAGATGAATTTGGTCGATCCTCTGACTAAACCTGTGGGAAGAAAATTAACTCTTTAAACCTAAAGAGAGATGAGGTTAAGGCCGACATGTTGTCAATAGAGATGGTAACCCAACCTATGTGATTGGAGATCCCATTAAGTAAGTTCATATGGGTAATAACAAGTTGATATTGATACTGAAGTATTAAAAGAGAGTGCTTGATTGCTACTAATTGAGAGGTTGAGTTATAACTCTTAATGAATTCATATTCCTTATGGATGGTGTATTTTAAAATAATATACACTTGATGAATTCACCTATATGAGATTGGAGTGTGGCTGTTCCGATGAGATTTTAACCTAGCCTTTAGAGCTCTCATGAACGTGCATGGCCTATTGGCGCAAAACAGCGTTGAACAACAAAATTAAGGGGGTCAAAATGTGATTGATAAGATTTATGTCTTACACTAAGAATTATTGGTTCATAAAAATATTATATTTCACTAGTAATTCTGTAAGCCAAATTTTATTGATCTAAGTTTGGTTCATAGTCCAAAAAACACTAAACCTATTATATTTGGACCACACAAATCCAGCAAATTTATTTTTGAAAAGGTCTTTAAAATAGTGAGAGACTGTCAATACTTTAAAGTCTTTGTTGACAAGTGTCTTATAAAGAAGAGCATGTAGTGCTAAGTGGCTAAAATCATGCAATATTATAACTAGTAGGCAATCCTTCTAGAAGCATTAAATAAATGGCAAATTGCCATGGCAAAGTGGCAAATTCCATGCACTTACAAGTTACAACTATAAATAACCATCAATAGTTCCTCATTTCTCGATTATCAGAAACCAAAAGCCTTTCCACTTTAAGCTTTCTTCTCTTTCTCGCATAGCTTCTCTTTATCTCCAATTTTTCTTTATAAATTTTGTTTGTTCTTTTATTTATTCTCCTTCCAATCTTGTTGGATTATTGTAATATAAGTTTGCTGATTTCTGTATCCTCTAAGTATATAAGTAGGCTTAATTAATTCTGAAAAAATATTTTACAATGTCGAAATAACTTCTTAGAATAGTAACTAGCACAATTTAAGCCAATACGGATATTTATTTATAATAATATTGCAATGTTATTTTGATTTTCTCGCTGTTACATTTTTATTATTCTACAAGTTAATTTGAATAAAAAAATAGCCTTACAAAGATGTCATGTGATTTTATCAATCTCCTATATTATTTTTAATTGCTATCTCACTCTAAAAGAATCATAAAAATGATTTTCCTAAATATTTTGTGTCTAATATAATTAGAAAAAGCAATGGGGCGGGATGGGTACGGGGCGGTGTGGGTTTGGACTTGTGCGGGTGCGTGACGGGTTGAAATAGTTTTTTCAAATCTAATGCGGGTGCATGGCGGGTTGGGGATTTCATGAGTTTTACTTAAAATTTTGAATAAAAAATACGCTCAAAGTTAATACTACTAACTTAAACAGTTATGGTCTTGATTTTTTTTAAGCTAGCATTTCTTTTGTCTGAAACGCTTAATACTGGTTTATGCTACTTCGGTTTTCGAAACAAATAAATCTGTAGGTTTTATCAAAGGTGAAATAGAAAAATATTAGAAATGTATTTCTACTATTTTGACGCTAGCAATTTACAATAAGATCAAAATTACCACCTACTTAGAACCAAAACCAAGAAAGAAAAATAAAATAAATAGCACATCTAAGACCCAGAATATAGTTAACAGTGTTGGATCTTGAATGTTTTTTTCTACGCTCTAACATTGATGGGTTTTGAATTTATAAAGTTACCACACTCTAACTATCGGTTTCACATCTTATTATTAATCACTTTAAACTTAATAATTTTGTTTAACTACATTTACTTAAGTTGTTTTAAAGATATCACTATCATTTTGGAGTTTTATTTTGATAGGAAAAGAGAAAAGAAGTGAAAAAGTTCTTTTTAAAACATTAACGTTATTTTAGAAATTGAACTGAAGATACAAGTTGCTAATACTAATCCTCAAATTTCAAATTTTAAACTTGTGTTTTTTAGCAAAAGTAACAAAATAATTGTTTTTTTGTGGGTGCGGGGTGGGGCGGGTGCGGAGCAGGTTAAAAGCGAAAAAAATACTACGCGGAGCAGGGTGAAGCTGGTTTAAATTTTTGCGCATTAAGTCTCAACCCGCTCTGTTAAGTCTCAACCCGCCCTGCATCCGCCTCGTCCTGCCTCGCCCCACTGCCATCCTTGAACATAATGTTCATTTTAGGAAAGCGAAAATTTTTCACTAAAAACCGATAGATATATTCAATCTAGTGAGAACCCAACGTAGCCTTATTATTTATTTTGAAAAATAAAAAAGTATATTTTCTCTCCTTGTTTCGACTTTGATAAAAAAAATTCTATTTTGGGCT
>AWOL01S0453100.1:0-10233 GCA_000715115.1 Nicotiana otophora
GCCATTGAGGAAGGCACTCTTGACATCCATCTGATGGAGAGTGAATTCCATGTAAGCAGCAAATGCTATAAGGAGTCTAATGGCTTCCAATGTTCCAACTGGAGCAAAAGTCTCATCATAGTCTATGCCATCTTCTTGACTATATACTTAAACCACCAATCTTTCCTTGTTCCTTGTGACTGTTCCATCTTCATCAAGTTTGTTTCTGAAGACCCATTTAGTGCCAATCATTGTTCTGTCCTTGAGTCTTGGTACCAAATGCCAAACTTGACTTCTCTCAAATTGGCTGAGTTCATCTTTTATTGCATTCACCCGATCTACATCCTGCAAAGACTCAAAAATATTGTTAGGTTTAATGACAGATAAGAAAACATCAAAATCACATAGATTCTTTAAAGAAGATCTGGTTTTGGTTCTAGAGGTTGGATCGATAATTATATTCCCAATGGGATGAGAACTTTGATACTTGTAAGGCTTACCAACCAACTAATATTTTCTAGATGTTCCTTCAATATTTTGTTGTTGAGGAACAAGTTCATGGACAGGTTCCCTTGAGGTTTGAGAATCAGTTCCTCTTTGGTCAGTTCCCCCTGTCAGGTTGCCCTGGGTGGAAGGACCTGTTCCATCATCTCTTCCTTCCTGTGGTGCAGCTTCAGGTTGGACTGTGGTTTCATCATTTGAGTTTCTTACTATCCCAATCTCTTCATCGTCTTATTCTTGCCTCTCAGAAAGAATGTTAGTTTCATAAAAAAATAACATGTATACTTTCTTCTACACACATAGTTCTTCTTTTATATATCTTATAAGCTTTACTATGTGAAGAATATCCCAAGGATACTCCCTCATCACTTCTGGGATCACACTTACCTAGGGAGTCTTTTCTATTATTGTGCACAAAGAACTTGCATCCAAATGCCCTAATGTGGGGATATATTTGGCTTTATGCCTTTAAATAACTCATAGAGAGTCTTCTCAACAAGGGGTCTAGTCATGCACCTATTTATGATGTAGCATGCAGTATTCACAGCTTCTGCAAAGAATATATGAGGCAATTTACTAGCAAGTAGCATGGTCCTATCCATTTCCTCAAAAGTCCTTTTCTTTCTTTCAACTAATCCATTTTGTTGTGGAGTTTTAGGAGCAGAAAAATTATGGTCTATGCCATGCTCATCACAAAAGTCAGGAAATATAGCATTTTGAAAGTCAGCACTATGATCAGACCTAATTGATGCAAGTTGATTACCTAGTTGTTTCGGAGTTTTTATAACAAATAAAGTGAACATGTCAAATACTTCATCTTTAGATGTTAAAAATTGTGTCTAAATAAACCTAGAGTAATCATCAACAAGTACCATAACATATCTCTTACCACATCTGCTCATTGTGCTCATTGATCCATACAGATCCATATGGACCAGTTCCATTATCGTGGCAATACTTACCATTTTCTTACCCCTTACATAAGCTTCACAAATTTTATCTTCCTTGAACTTAATGTTAGGCAGCCCTATCGCTAAATCCTCGGAGACTATTTTGTTGAGTTGATTCAGACTTGCATGTCCAAGTCTCTTATGCCACAGGAGGGGATCATTGTCCAACACACTTAAGCAAGTGAGTTCATTATCTGAAAGTGTGGACAGATCCACCACATATATGTTGTTCACTATTTTTCCCTGCAAAACTATTTTGTCAGTGATAAGATTTATCACAAAGCATTTTTAGAGGTAAAAGCTACCATGTTATCTTTACCACATAATTGTGATACACTTATTAGGTTGTATTTTAGTCCATATATTAATTAGACATTCTCGATAGAGTGAGAGTCAGATTTACCTAGCTTTTCGACTCCCAATGATCTCACATTTCTTTCCATTTTCAAAGAAGATATTACTTCCTTCAAGGTCCTCAAGTGAAAGAAATTGGTTCTTGTTTTCTGTCATGTGCTTTGAGCAGCCACTATCCATGTACCATATTTGGCTCATCTTCTTCACTTGGACCTCAGGTTCTTCGTCAGATTCTCCAATAGCCATTAGAACTCGTTCATCACTATCCATCATCATCTGAGCTCTCATATGAACTATCTCCCCAAGCAACAACCATTGCCTTGGTTGATCCTTTAATGTTGCCTTTCTTGGGATGACCTTGTTCCTTCATTCAACTCTTTCCTTTTTTTTCATTCAATTTCTTACAAAGGACAATTCTTGATTATGTGATTAGTCTTTTCATACTTGTAGCATCTATCATTAGCATGCTTCTCTCTGGAGCTCTTGCCTTGCTATAGCTTCTAATTCTTGAAGAAACCTTAGGTACTTCTTGAAGTCTTTCGTAATCATTGCCATTTTATCATCTTCCAAGTCAGAATCTTTAATAATTTTCAATGCCAAACTCCTTTCCTTCTTAGGCACATCCATTTTCATGGTTTGCCTTCTTAGTTCATAAACCTTGAGATTTCCAATCAACTCGTCTAAAGGAAGTGTAGCAATATTATTTGATTCTTAAATGACAGTGATCTTGCTTTCCTATGTAATTGGTAAAACCGTGGTTAGTATCTTCTCAATCCTTTCATCTTCAGGAATAATTCTTGCAAGAGACTTTAGTTCATTGGTCAATTTAGTGAACCTTGTGTATATTTTCTGAATTGTTTCTCCATCTCTCATGGAAAAGTTTTCATATTGAGAAAACAAAAAGGTTCCTCTTGATCTTTTTACTTGAGTTGTTCCTTCATGGGCCACCTGCAGTGTATCCCATATTTGCTTGGCAGTGGAGCAGCCTTGGATTCGACTATACTCATCTAGACTAAGTCCACATATAATCCATTTCTTGGCTTTGGCATACTTCTCCCACTTCTTCAAGTCCTCATCATTGCAATCAACTCTTGTCTTTGGCACATCCTCTCCTTCATAATTTGTTTTCAAAGTAGGCAGTGAACCATTAGTAGTTATGTCCCATAGCTCGTAGTCTTCTGCCTGCATGTGATCTCTCATCCTTATTTTTCACCAAGAGTAGTACTGGCCATTGAAGAGTGGTGGCCTAGCAGTGGATTGCCCTTCCCAATTTTCAGGTGGTGTACTTATCTTTATCTTTTCATAAGGTGTTAGCCTCTTCAAGGATAACCCGCTCTGATATCAATTGATTTTTGTAATTCAATACCATACAAGAGGGGGGTGATTTGTGTGGTGTCCAATTTTCGCGTGCAATGATTTATGGAAGGACCTGGTTCTTCTATGCGTTCCTTACACTACTGTTGCGGAATAAATAAAGAAGAAAATAAAGAACACAAGTATTTTTACGTGGAAAACACCTAGCTCAAAAGGTGAAAGTACCACGACCTACTTCCCAATAGGATTTTTCCCAACCTCCACTAAAACTCTGAGCCAAACAACAACGTTTACAAAACTCTTGTAAACCTAAGGATTACCTTTAACCCTTGTAGCAATTAACCAGAGGCTGTTGCGACTGCTTCAAGTTAATTCTAGCTTGAACAGTACAACTCAAAGTACCTAGTACAAATGCTTCTAATAAAAGCTGAAAGGTAAAACTCAAAAGCCCTATTACGATTGAACTAGAATAAAAGATAGATACATGGAACTGGTTCTTCTATCTAGTCCATGTATCCTCAAGTTCACACTCCTGTAACACACAGGAATTGCTTGCAAAATGCCTTGCTATTTTGCTCTGAATTCTTTCTTAACTTCCGCGTTTGTGCGTCACCTGTAAAAGAGAACACAACTAAAATATATAGAGTTCTTAGAATTAGGATTAACTAGAGTTTTAATACTTTACTCTTCCTTAGTGGAAGAGTTCTAGTTAACTTCAATCTCTAACTCTTTTTTTATCTAGGATAAAGTTCTCTTTAAGCAGGAGGTCATGCTCCTTATCAATTATGCACCCTTTTCATTTAGGGAATATCAAATATAATCATTTATACTTATCCATTGCACGTGTATGTCTTTTGCTTAAATCTGATCTCGACCAGTGTACATTGTCCATGGACCTGATTCATGCATATGTTTCTTTATCAATCATAATCAAAACCACTCAGACCAACAAAATTCCTAATATACGTGGACAATGACAGAACCGTTTCTCAATTCATTTACTACTATAGTAAAGAATAAACGCAACATTTAATTGTTCCATGTTACTCCGATGTTACCATTTCCGAACGCCTAAGATGTTGTCTTGGCGACAATGCTTGTTTCCATTTGATTATTTTTCGTTATTGATACAACAAAACCCAATCAGACAATAATTGCAATGACTTTGATGAGCTACTATCAGAGGTGTTATTGGATCTTTAAAATCGACCGAACCATATTGTATCGAACCAATTATTATGTTTCTTTTAATCAAATTGTAGATTTTTATATGAATCTATAATTGTGGTTTGCATCAAATAATTTTTAATTTTATAAAAATAAATCAATAAAATATCGAATCGTACCGAATAAATTTATATATAAAAATATATTTTATATATTAAGAGTAAAAATAATATAGAATTAAATTTTGGGATTATGAAACGGTTACAAGCCAACATGTAATTAATCCCAAATTACCAACTCCTATACTTATTCTCCTACTCATATCGAAATAAACTTAGTTTTAGCATCTTGAATAACAAGCCATAAGGTATTCTAGCGACCTTGAGTAGCAAGTTATAGGGTAATAATTAATAGTGGGATAGATCTCTATTCTTTCATCTTTTAAACAGTAAAAATATCTAGAGAATTTTGCCGCAGTAATATGCAAGTATACGTGTAATTGTGTTCTAATTTTTACAAGTGATTCTTATACAATGTATTTAAAAACTATAAAAAAAAAATTAACCAAACATCATAAATACCAAAGAGAAACCAAGTAATTGAAACGATTTCAAAAAATTTTATTTTGGTAATACAAAATAGAGTAATTAAAAATTGGTATAATATAAATTTTATAAAATAATCAATACACCCTAGCTAATATACTTTGTTGAACTTTGTAGTCATTGCTTGAGATTGTGATGTTTCAGATAAATGCAAGTCAGAAAACCCATGCTACATTCTAACTTGGATAAAATGAGGCGGAGATATAAGTGATAAGAGCAAAATACGTAAGAACACTAGATTGTAGAAAAAAATAAGACAAGATGAGAAAGAAAAGAATATATAGGACAACTGATCACAGGAAGAGGAAGAAGATAAGGAAATTAGGCAATCAATACATAGTTGAAGCAATCAATACATAGTTGTTGCAGCCAAATGCCACCTACACTACTTTTCCCAAGAATCTATGGTCAAAAGTGCTCTTGCCCAATGAAATGATCTTCAAACTGTGGGCTTGAGAAAAAACTATGTTCACTTGGATATTCTTTGGATATATTATATATTCTTTTACCATATATTAACACATTATATATTGGCCCTAATTTCCTTTCCTTTTACTTTGTAACGTAAGCTTCAAAGTTTCAATCTACTATACAATTAAAATAGGAAGCATTGAGAATGATTTATGCCAAAATTAAAGATCTCTTTTATTGACAATAAAAAAAACTTTAAAAAGTGAAAAATTGAAGGACGCCATAGAAAGTCTAGTCAGCTCTAACAAAGAAATTTCCCCTTGGCCTTATCCACTACTTTAAACTTCCATTATTTGGCCCCACCAAATGTGGCGCCTCTCCGCGGTTGACAATAAACAACGATTTCTCGAAAACACTTATAAAATTTCTCTCGTTTGAACAAGGGAAAATTCTATTATGCGACTGATCCTAAAATCACGCAGATGAAACAAGATCTCCAATCGAGCACACTAGTCACAAATTGTGATCACGAACAACGTTAGCATACTACCTTAGTAATGCGACCGAGCGCGAAATCAATCCAGCGGGACAAGACCTCCGACTGATAATGAATGATATCTTGGTCAATACAATCATGGCACCACTAATTTGTATATTTTGTCAATCCACGTTCAATGTCATCAAGAGGGGATATAATTTAGAGAAAATAGGATTGACAATTATATATATATATATATATATAATTATGAGTTGTTAAATGGTAAGATGAATAAAAATTCTCAATTGAAAGGGATGTTCCTAAAGGAACCATTGAATTCCTAATTGGAATTAGGGGATCTTTTTTAATTGATTCTTTTATCGCACCGTTGAATGGTCCCATTAGAGAACAATTGGCTGCTGACAAAATTATCAACAACTGACATTCCTTATTTTTATTTAACAACGTATGAATAGTTCCTTGAAGTTGGTTAAGAGATTGTTGAATTTGTGTATATATATATATACGTCATGCAGTCGCATTGAGGAGTTTACCTTCATAACAACTTAAGCACGTTTTGGCAAAGATTTGGATCCTACACAATTCCAGAATGTTTTAGTTTTTGATAACCCTCCATCTTTCGTATTACCGCACTTACTTTCAGACTCGCAGGGGACTATACGTTCAGTTCCCTCTTTATAAATTTTTATTTCAGTCAGCAATAGATAAAATGCCTGTTATTAGCAACAAAAAAAACTCACAAAATGTCAATTAGGCTCGCTTGTAAATAAACCCCTTAACTTAGAGAATGAGCAAGATTTTACACACTAAGCGCATTTCTTACTTATATCAAGCTTTCTTTTACGTCTTTTATTGTTAAATTAATTTATCTCTTGATTTTTTACTCACTCGACCGTTGAAATATATTCTAAACAATTATATAGAATGAGGTGGACATAAGTGATAAGACCAAAATATAGTAATAATGGCATAATAAGAAGAGAAAATAGTAGGACTACTGATAAAGGAAAAAGGATAAAACACCTAGGCAACCAAGAGATACTTGCCCCAGTGACATTAATTTTTCAAACCATGGCAATTGGATATGCTTTGGATATATTCCCTTGCCAGATATTCATTTCCTATTGACCTTTCTTTCCTTTTTTTTCCTGCCCTTTTTCTTGTTAAGATAAGTTTAAACGTTTTATTCAGATCTCAACAATAACTAAAGCAGGAAACATTGAAAATAATTTATCACTCATTTGCTTCACAAAGCCATATATATATAAAAAAGACTTAGCTTCTTACTTGATCACAATAAACAAAGACTTGTACCAATAACTATGACTTTTTTTCTGTTTTTACATAGTGCGAAACCATGTAAATCTAGTCAGCAAAGACGGAGACAATTGCTCTATGCCTTATCCACTATTCTTTTAACCTCAATTATTTGCCCCCACTAAGCTGTGGCGCCTCTCCGCAGCATCTTACAACCAAGCTGCACATGTTTTTATAGGGTTTCCTCTAAGGTAACCTCAGCTCACCACTCAAAAACTTTCTTCTCTCTTTTGCTTTACTGTTTCTTGAACTCAAAAATATGCCTTCACTTCTTCAAATTTTCCTTCCTTTGTTTCCATTCTTTTTCTTGGTTTCTTTCTCAGTTTCTCACGGACCCTTTTTGCCAAAGGCCATTATTCTTCCTGTAAACAAAGATCTGTCAACTTTTCAGTATGTTACTCAAGTTTACATGGGTACTCATCTTGTTCCTACCAATTTAGTTGTAGATCTTGGAGGTTCATTTCTCTGGACTAATTGTGGCTTAACTTCTGTATCTTCAAGTCAGAAACTTGTCCCCTGTAATTCACTCAAATGCTCAATGGCTAAACCTAATGGTTGCACTAACAAGATTTGTGGTGTACAATCAGAAAATCCATTTACAAAAGTGGCTGCAACAGGGGAATTAGCAGAGGACATGTTTGCTGTGGAATTCATAGATGAGTTAAAAACAGGTTCAATTGCTTCAATACATGAATTCTTGTTTTCTTGTGCATCAACTACTTTGTTGCAAGGTCTTGCTAGAGGTGCCAAAGGAATGTTAGGACTTGGAAACTCAAGAATTGCATTGCCATCTCAGTTGTCTGATACATTTGGTTTCCAGAGGAAATTTGCTCTCTGTTTGTCTTCTTCAAATGGTGCTATAATATCTGGTGAAAGTCCTTACTTGTCACTTTTGGGCCATGATGTTTCAAGATCTATGCTTTATACACCTTTGATTTCATCTAAAGATGGTGTTTCAGAAGAGTATTATATCAATGTTAAATCCATCAAAATTAATGGCAAGAAACTGTCGTTAAACACATCTTTGTTTGCAATGGATGAAGGTGTTGGAGGGACAAAGATTAGTACAATTTCCCCTTTTACCACCATGAAAAGCTCAATTTATAAGTCATTTATTGAAGCTTATGAGAAATTTGCTATTTCCATGGAATTGAATAAAGTGGAAGCTATAGCACCATTTGAGCTTTGCTTTAGCACAAAGGGGATAGATGTCACAAAAGTGGGGCCAAATGTGCCAACTATGGATCTTGTGTTGCAAAGTGAAATGGTTAAGTGGAGGATTTATGGGAGAAATTCAATGGTGAAAGTAAGTGATGAAGTGATGTGTTTGGGATTCTTGAATGGAGGGGTGAATCAAAAGGCTTCAATTGTTATAGGGGGTNTAGTAAAAATATCTAGAGAATTTTGCCGCAGTGATATGCAAGTATACGTGTAATTGTGTTCTAATTTTTACAAGTGATTCTTTGACAATGTATTTAAAAACTATAAAAAACAAATTAACCAAACCTCATAAATACCGAAGAGATACCAAGTAATTGAAACGATTTCAAAAAATTTTATTTTGGTAATACAAAATAGAGTAATTAAAAATTGGTATAATATAAATTTTATAAAATAATCAATACACCCTAGCTAATATACTTTGTTGAACTTTGTAGTCATTGCTTGAGATTGTGATGTTTCAGATAAATGCAAGTCAGAAAACCCATGCTACATTCTAACTTGGATAAAATGAGGCGGAGATATAAGTGATAAGAGCAAAATACGTAAGAACACTAGATTGTAGAAAAAAATAAGACAAGATGAGAAAGAAAAGAATATATAGGACAACTGATCACAGGAAGAGGAAGAAGATAAGGAAATTAGGCAATCAATACATAGTTGAAGCAATCAATACATAGTTGTTGCAGCCAAATGCCACCTACACTACTTTTCCCAAGAATCTATGGTCNGGATATAAGTGATAAGAGCAAAATATGTAAGAACACTAGATTGTAGAAAAAAATAAGACAAGATGAGAAAGAAAAGAATATATAGGACAACTGATCACAGGAAGAAGATAAGGAAATTAGGCAATCAATACATAGTTGAGGCAATCAATACATAGTTGTTGCAGCCAACTGCCACCTACACTACTTTTCCCAAGAATCAATGGTCAAAAGTGCTCTTGCCCAATGAAATGATCTTCAAACTGTGGGCTTGAGAAAAAACTATGTTCACTTGGATATTCTTTGGATATATTATATATTCTTTTACCATATATTAACACA
Source organism: Nicotiana otophora (assembly GCA_000715115.1). NCBI lineage: Eukaryota > Viridiplantae > Streptophyta > Magnoliopsida > Solanales > Solanaceae > Nicotiana > Nicotiana otophora. The sequence goes on from AWOL01S0453100.1 coordinate 9,368, forward strand.
TTATATATTGGCCCTAATTTCCTTTCCTTTTACTTTGTAACGTAAGCTTCAAAGTTTCAATCTACTATACAATTAAAATAGGGAAGCATTGAAAATGATTTATGCCAAAATTAAAGATCTCTTTTATTGACAATAAAAAGATTTCTCAAACACAAAGATCTATGAAGACAAAAACTTGTCGAAAGTAGAAACCCGTAAACAAAAAAACTTTAAAAAGTGAAAAATTGAAAGACGCCATAGAAAGTCTAGTCAGCTCTAACAAAGAAATTTCCCCTTGGCCTTATCCACTACTTTAAACTTCCATTATTTGGCCCCACCAAATGTGGCGCCTCTCCGCGGTTGACAATAAACAACGATTTCTCGAAAACACTTATAAAATTTCTCTCGTTTGAACAAGGGAAAATTCTATTATGCGACTGATCCTAAAATCACGCAGATGAAACAAGATCTCCAATCGAGCACACTAGTCACAAATTGTGATCACGAACAACGTTAGCATACTACCTTAGTAATGCGACCGAGCGCGAAATCAATCCAGCGGGAAAAGACCTCCGACTGATAATGAATGATATCTTGGTCAATACAATCATGGTACCACTAATTTGTATATTTTGTCAATCCACGTTCAATGTCATCAAGAGGGGATATAATTTAGAGAAAATAGGATTGACAATTTTTTTTTATATATATATATATATATATATTTAATTATGAGTTGTTAAATGGTAAGATGAATAAAAATTCTCAATTAAAAGGGATGTTCATAAAGGAACCATTAAATTCCTAATTGGAATTAGGGGATCTTTTTAATTGATTCTTTTATCGCACCGTTGAATGGTCCCATTAGAGAACAATTGGCTGCTGAC